>JAAXYW010000397.1:0-39336 GCA_036851895.1 Orthonychiurus folsomi | reverse complement strand
AGCTAACAATCATTCTCTGACTAGCTCGGTGCTGTTGAGTGCCAGCTCACAAACACACTTGCACTAACAAAATGCTTGAATCTGTGTAACAATTGTAAGTCGTGCTCGGCATAAAAATAATGAATAAACCTATATGAACAATCAAGCCTGCTAGCTAAATAAAATAATTGCTTACCATGACAGATTCACCGCTGCGTAAGAATTCAAAATTTTCAAAATATGTTCCAAGTGGAAGGCATGCTGGACAACTGGTACGAAAGGCGACTTTTTCGTTTAATTCAATTAGGACCAGGTCTGACTCGCTAGAATTTTTAGAACTCCAAAAGAGCTTTTTTCCTTTTATCTGTAGATTAGTAACCAATTTACCAAGTTTATGTCTAGGGCGGTATCAATTTAATTACTCACAAATGTTGTCTTCCCTTCAACATTGAAATTGCCAAACCGCACTTCTAACTTGTTTGGCTCAAACGGCTGCGGCATCCCTTGACTCAGACACTTTGCAGAAGTAATCACAACTGATCTTGAAATCAGTGTTCCTGCACACAATATATCCTGGCGATCAGTCCTTCGAAAGGATATATGTGCAAGCCAAGGCTGGGCAACAGAATTTTCAGGGATCTGGCGTCCACAATCTGTAGATTTAACATTTAATGTGACCAGTAGTTGAATTTCATCATTCTGGGAGTGAAATCATGAAACGGGAGACAATGTACCTCTTGTACAAATTGGCCCGTATGTTTCCTCGCTCCAATTCCCAGTCGCTTCACAGGTACTCGTGAGCTTTCGGTCGAAAATGTCAAGAAAATTTGTTGGGCATTTCAAGCCCACAACTGTGCCGGGCGAGACTGGACCGCTGCAACCACCATTTCCTCCGGCTGCGGCTGGTTGGGCAGTGCCAATGATATTACAAATTGCCTGCATTAAAACACTCGTAAAATAGTAATCGAATTGCTTTTGTATTTGGTCTGAACATTTATAAACTGCATATGATGACAGTATTTAGAATAAACCAAACCTGACTATTCCTATTGACCCGAGATAAATCGCAAGTCGGGTTTTCCAAAGTCAGAGCCGATTTAATCAGAATGATCAGTAAACCGGGCATTAGTGCGTAGTTTCTTTGTTTTGACATTTTGTGAACTTCGGGGTTATTATGTGCTATTAGTTATAGTAGTGGCTGGACTGATCCGTCTCTTCTGTGGTTGGGTATTGTATTATTTCACAAAACTATTTGCAGCTATTCCCTTGTGTGGGTTAACAATTTGTTTCTATAAACTTCATAGCCCCGACACTCCTTAACTAAAAATGTTGTGAGCTCCAAATACGCGAGTTAAAACCTATATAGTGCAGGGTACATCCGTTGATATGAATATGCGTCCAAAGAAATAAGGTACATCCCGCACTGGATTAGGATTAGCTATTTCCCGGTAGTGTGTATGATGTATTGCAGCAGCTCGGGCCTTACTGCAAATTATAATTCTTAGCACACAACACAATGACATTATACTTGGATCCCTTGATCCCTGCCTTGTTTTTATCTAATTATTTTCCGGAGAATGTATAATAATGTCCACCGTATCATTATCATGGTTAGTTAATATAATAAGCCAAAACTGTACTGCAAATGAGGAATATATGTGCTGATTTTATTCATTAAATTGCAAGCCATAGCAATCTCATCTCCTCATCAAGAATTCAAGTTAGGGTTGCACATTTTTAATTATCTTAAGTATGGAAGGAATGAAAAGTTTGGAAACATTCGATTGCGTGCTTAATATATATTTTTTGTAATAATACTCTTAACTATTGGTTGTTCATGAGCGAGTGTATTTGCCCCAGATGTGAAGCATGAAAACGGAAGCAATGAAGAGAAGTGACATCACGAGAACTGGAACTGGTCCACTAAAAACAAAACACATCTTGAATTAATAATAATTCCAACTTTTAACAAACGTGCGCCAGTATTGCATTATATAAAAATGTCCTTTAGAAATTCATGAATGGTATTCATCGTAACTAATTCTTAACTACGTTTGAACTGAGGGTATTACTAATGAACATTTTCATGACGGCCATTTCAACAGGGTTAGAAAGTTGAAAGTAGTTTGAAACGCTTGATTCAATACTTGGCCCACATGGATAACCAGAAACGCTAAACAAACACATGGGAATCGGTAGACTTTGCTACTAATGCTAGCGTACTGATTATTATGCCATGGGCAAAAACAGAAAATATATTTAGAAAAAAACTTGTATTCCAACTCACACTTTAATTCCAGGAGAGTCATCAGTGTAAAAACGCCACATGCTTCCAGTTGACATGGATGGCCGAGTGCTGCGAGTGGCTGTCGTCGTAGTTGGTTTTCTTTGACGAACTGTACTTCCGCTACCGCTGCCGGCTGGGCGTGCAGATCCACCTCCGGCCCTGGGTGACCGACTTCCCGATCCAACAGACGTTGCACTTGCAGACGCGGGCTGTAAATTGAAGTAGAACATATAAAATTAATAAATCATATAACAATTTAATAAAATAATTACTAAATGAATGATGAAGAAGCATAGCTTGAATAATATAATCCTCAACATAAAGTAAATTAGAAATAACTGGCAGCAAGCCATGCCACCACCACCGCACCACACACGGCCGGCCCGGGTTAGCAGAATCATATTCAATCAAACCCAAAGTTCTAGTCTACAGTAAAAATGCGGTCTGTTATTTGTGATGTGCTTACCATTGTGAATATTTATCCAAATCCTGGACAGGGAACTGAACTTGGATTACTGGTTGAGCAGATTGTTAACTTGTGTCAAGCCCAGTCGAGGATCAAAGTAGAAGTGAAACCAATAACGGAGTATGTGGCTGTTGTGTGCGTAGTGAAGAGTTGATTGCCACGTTCCACGTAGTCTGTCGTCCTGCAGGCAGCAGGCTGCCACGTCTTTACACACTTTCAAAGGGTTGGATTTGTATTGTATGGAGCCAGCGTATTTACATCATGCTACTGTACTGCACGGCTTATACATGTATGTATACAGGGGATATGACTTATGTTTCTGTATATTCGCGGATGTATGCTTGCCCCTACTCCACCGAAACCACTGAACAGATTTCGGAGTGTAGCAGTTTAAAATGTTTAAAAAGCGACTGGGCATTCTTGGGTCAAGGTTACAAATCAATCTGTCCTTTGGCCTCTGAGTTCTTCCAATGCAATGGGAGTGCCCAGAAGTGGAGTTTTGTATGGATTCCCTAGCATGATTCGTGGCATATACTTTTTTTCCGGGGTGCATTGCATTCCCATAATTGTCCCACTATACTAATCGCCCACTATTTCAATTATGTTTGGGATTTCATATGCTAATTTATTTTGTACACAAATTTAAAGTATTGAATTGAAGAATTTTAGCAACAACGCAAAAAGCATTCGTAATATACTTCCTGGTCCGGCGCATGTATTGGGGCTTTGTGGGATTCCCATCCGCCAAGAACACAGTACCGCGAGTGTCATTCAATTTGCTAAATCAAACTGCAGTGGTTCTAACAGAGCTGGAACCTGCAGCACGTATTATTTCCTTAATAGCACGTGTGGTAAGCAAATTTAAACCATAGCCGTTTCTACTTGAGATCTGACTAGATACAAAAAGAACTTCTAGCTTTATGTGTTAAAATATTTCGATGAAGCTCTAGCTTAGGCCTTACCGGCTTGAAGTCACAGAAATGTCGATGGTTTGCTGGAAATGTATTCAGTGTACCAATGGGCTGGGTGAACATCAGTTACTGAAAATGAGGCTTTTCACTACTGGAGCAATTTTAAAGTTTTGTACGACTACACAGCTAAAGCCTGGCTTAGAAACATACCAATTTGCCCGGAAGAAAGATCTAAAACTTACGGCCCATGAAAGATTCCCGGGTATAGGCAACTAAACAAGTTCAAGAATTGTTAAAGCAAGAATAAATTACACTTTAATTTTGCGTTATATTTCATATTGGCAGTTTATGATTATGGCAAGCTCCATCCGGAGAAGACAAGACTGTATGTGTTTGGTTCAACTGAGCAAGGAGCAACTGGTTTAGCGAGGTTACTGAAACCGAAGAATGGAAATAGGGTGATTAAGTTTATCCAAAGACCAGTGAGGCAAGAATTTGGAGACTTGAGATTTGTCAAGGACATTGCCGCTGGCCATGGTTTTACTTTACTATCTGTCAAACCTCACAATACTGATGATTCAGTTCCATTATTATTCGGCTGTGGGCTTAATACGCATTCGCAACTAGGTAATTTCAATTTCATACAACTTGAACCACTTTTTAAGCTTCACGGAAAGCATGGTGAATAATGCTTTTTAGCATGCTCGTTTGTTGCTGTATTTTAGGGTTTCAAGCCGTCAGACCCACTGCCCCTTTAGAAGTATTGCTTAGCATAGTCCCCATCTACTTACCTTTTCCAAAACAGCCGAGAATTATAGCTTTAGGCGCCGGACGAGCTCATTCCGTCATTTCCTTAGAGAACGGTGGAATTGTAACGTTTGGTGATAATTCGGCTGGTCAGTGTGGGCGATACATCATTAATGACGAGCAATACTTTGGATCAAAGCTATTTCATAAAATTGATCGGTTTGGTTCAACTAAGGATGATGACATTATTGATATCACTTGCAGATTTGATGTTACGTGAGTTATTTTAGTATGGCGAAATGTTCCACAATATTAAACCGTTTCTTTGCTGCTATTCCTTAGATTCTGCTTGTCAAGGAATGGAAAACTATTTTCCTTCGGCGAAAACAGCTATGGGCAGCTTGGTCGAGTCGCCAAGGTAAACAAGGCGTGGGCACCTTCGCAAGTTACCTCAGGGGGTTTAGCCAGTGAACGTATTATAAAAGTTTCAACGTCGGGTAGCAGTGTCTTAGCAGTCACAGGTCAGTCGAATTCTTTAAGAATATGTAATGAAAGGGAAATCGGAATATGATTTCAGAAACTTAGTGTAGTGGCTTAGTATTAGTGTAACAATTGATTTTGACTTGCAGAAAAAGGGGACTTATTTGCGTGGGGAGACAACGTGACCGGCCATATTAATCCGGGGGAGAGGAATCGAGTGTTGTTTGAGCCTACATTTGTCAAATTACACCAAAAAATTGGAAAAGTTAAAGACGTCGCGGTGAGCGATGGATTTTCATTCATTCTTAACGGTGAGTTTTACCCATTTCACCTTTGTCCCATCTAACTATGAAGCAAGCACCCAGCGAAATGGGGATTGCTGTCCAAATCCAATAAACTTGAGCACATATAATATTAAGCACCAGTAACCAAATATAGGATATTGAAGCGTGCTTGGTTTGGTATTTGACGTACTAGATAATACTTTCTTGTTCTTACTTCCTTCCTATAGAGAAAGGAGACGTTTACTCTTGGGGTATAGGTGAAAGTTTGGGACTAGGACCAACTAATAAAGTAGTGAAGACTCCTACCATAATTCCACCACCACTATTCGGGAGAAATGATTTTTGTCCTGAAGCCAAAATTAAGAGCATTTGCACGGGTTTTTTTTATTCTGCCGCGGTAACATCAAATGGTGATATGTACACTTGGGGTAAAAATGAGTCAGGATGTCTTGGATTGGGTGATGCTTTCCTTCAAACATTTCCTTTGAAAGTAAGATTCTTCTAGACAAGTTGATAGGCGCTTAACTGAACTATTAAGGTTTATTTATTTTGTATTTACAGGTGTGCCTGAATGGGTCTGTTCAAAAAGTTGCAATTGGCGTAGATCACACACTTGCATTATGCACAGGAAGTATATAACTCTTATTCTTTACTAGCTGCATAATTCCAACAAGCTGTAACAAATAAAGAGAAAAGAAATGCGTTCTTATATTCTTGAGTTGTCGGATTCGGAAGTTAATAAGATGAATGCGCGTCTTGCGCATTACATATTTGAGATCTATACATACCTGTAACATTGTAACAAATTAAAGTAGCATGCTCATGGACTAGAGGTCATTTAATACTCCATTCGACATCTCGAGGCTAACTAAAGGCGTAGGCAATGTAGGTCTTGTATGTTAGAATATGTACTGCTTGTATTGAAACTAAACTGAAAGCAATGCCATTGAACGTAATTTATTCAACGTAAGTTCAATTACTTGTGATTTACACAGAGTCCGCATTTTCTGTGTCGTATCAGGCGGCCTATTGGCAGAAAATCTAGTACAACTATGTCGCACATGCTGAAGTCAATTTATGTACATATTAATGTTTAATTAAATGTTCGGCAGTTGCATGAATTAACCCACGACGACTGTAGTTTCGTCCGTGAACTCGTATTCGGGGACTTCTAAGTTCAATGGAGCTGGGCCTTTCCTAATTCGCCCGGAGGCATCGTAGTGAGACCCATGGCAAGGGCAGTAGTATCCGCCAAATTCACCTGGTAAAAAAACCATTAATTGCAAATTAAAAAAACTTTCTCAAAATTGTCAAAACAAATTCATTTCGGAGTAACTGACCCGAATTCGCGATAGGTACACAACCTAAATGTGTGCATACACCAATGACAATCAACCATTCGGCTTTCTTAGTTCGTTCTGAATCATGTTGAGGATCTCGCAGTGATGCTACGTCCACTTTAGTTTCCGTATCAATTTCCTCCGCGGATCTGCGAGAAATAAATATTCAATATACTTTTTTAAATATCAATGATTCACAAGTTAAATGTTAAGTTGTCTTTGGACTAACCGATGACGAATAAAAAGAGGTTTTCCGCGCCACTTGAACGTTACATTTTTGCCTTCGGGGATATCTCCCAGGTTAACCTCAATCTTTGCCAATGCCAAAACATCAGCAGATGCACTCATGCTGCTGACAAGGGCTGACACGATGGATTTAGCCGAATATGTTCCCGCCACGACCCCGGCTATATATATATATATGGTTGACAAATTAGTTATTAATTCCCTAATAATATCTTCAAGATTTAACATACATCCGACGATCAAGTAGGTGAATGAGTTTCGACTAGCACCACTATCCCGAGTTCTAGCCCGAGGATCCTTCACATCGTTTCGTCTATAATCTGAAAAATCCGGGACTCGGATATCCGTGTGAGCATAACGAACTGACGCAGGTCTCAAAATTGATGTTGTGGCTGTAACCGCTCCTGTCCTTGGAGCTCCTAAACGAAGACTATCACCCGTAATTCGGTTGGGTAGAGGTTGAACTACGACCGGAGTGGGGATGATAGCGGATGGGCTCAACGCAGGCTTCAAAGTGTTAACTACGCTGGAGGTTGCCTTCATGTATGAGGACAGATTACTCCCCTTCGCCACAAAACTCAACATTCTTCCGGTTCTGGAATAAAAGGAATTGAGATGAAATTATCATTAAATAGGGTATAAAATGCAAATCAATTCCACCAACATATGACACACAGTAAAACCATTGTCAATTACGCCACTGGGCCGGCATTATTGCACATTACATTGTATTACATTACTGGTTTCCAAATATTCTATAGAGCACTGTCTACTGAAGCTTTACACTACAGCAACATCATGCATTGCCGAAATAGACCCGATTTCCTTGCCAAGAAATCAAGTAGTTTGTTGAATACGGTATACGGTAATAATGGTTTGAGGAGTTTGAGGCATAATAAATTTAATGTGCACCCACTCATATAGTAGCAGGGGCAGGGGCATGCAAAGGTAGCCGGAGTTTCCAATTATTATCGTGTCAAAAATTGAATTAATTCCTTACCTTTAAAATTTTGAAACACACACTACTTATAGTTAGAAGAGGACTGACTACTGGACCAGCTTTCTGTTCCTCTGTCTGAAGAGAATATAATTTTTGTACCAATTATTACTGAGTTTGTGGGATATGCGGTCGGGGGCTGGAAATTCAGAATTTTGAAAGCAAGTGGGGAACCCGATCCATTCCCACACGTGGTTGGGGATATGGGCAAAATCCCAAGTCCTCCACTTCACCCGCGATTTTCAAGCCAGAGACGGAACAAAAGCGGAGAGTTGGGCACAACACAGGTGTCAGTCGACAGTCAGAGTCACGCACGGCAACAAAGGTGGAAGTGACATTTGAGTTGGATCTTATTTTCCGGTGCATTGTCCCCGACTTTGGATCTCAGGATTAACAGTTGCGCAAACACCGTTGAAGATTATGATTTGGGTTTGACTTCACAAAAATGACGTGAAGGAGGAGATGTAAGTAAGCAACATCAAAAACATTCACACTCGTGTTTACAAAGTCAGAAGTTTGGACCGGTTTCTCTCTTGTTAGTTTGACATTCGTAAAATATTTGTGGGGCTTACTGTTATACTGTCAATGTCAACGCCAGGGAACTCTATCTTATCATTTGGTGCAGCCGGTACTCAAATCTAACCTATGACATCAAAGTTGGCGGCGGATTGACCAAGATTAAGATAATTTTGCGCAATAGGATATAACGGCAGGGTTTGTATGCTCATGCTTGTGGGTAATTTTTCGAAATGTAAGTTTATCACAGTGGGTTGTTTGGTTGCAGATAGGTACTTAGAATCCTCCAGATTAACGCAACTCTGTGAACATTGCAAGTAAGTATAAGTTTGGAAAGATGGACCGCAGCAGCAGGGACAGCGATTCCCACAGTAGAAGATGGACCCACATCTCTCACACCCTTCAAATGCTGAAGGGAAAAGTGGCGGAGAAAACGGTAGCCTAACAGTTCACAATGATAATGACTAATGACACGGTCGAATTGATCAATTGGTGGCGTAGGAGTAATGGATGGCAATTCTGATTTTCAGGTTGGAATGCAGAAGCTTGCAACATTAATCGAAGATGATGATGTGGGTACCGCTGAGCTTGACCGAAATTCTGTAGGTGCCCAGAATAGTAATGTCATGACTTGGAGCTATCTCTTTGGGGAAGTGGAATCATTCTTTCAAAAAGTGAGTACAGATATTTGCTGATTCTCCGTTTGAATAATATTCTCTACTGTAATCATTTTTCATATTTTAGGAAACGGAATTGAAAGAGATGAAGCTAGGGGGTGCATTGGACAATCGGACTCAAAAAGCATTCGATTTAATTCAGAAGATTTCAAGTCGCGCGAATTTAGGTAAACATTGGGTTTCCTTGGTTTTAACTCCTTATGTCAAAAACTATACTCTCCAGGGCTTCCGCGTCTGCCTATGAAGACAGTTTATGATTTCATAATCAGCAAGTTGGACAATAAATTATATGTTGATTGCTTCGGTACGAATCTAATTGATATGCTGCAAGCTTTTCTTAGTGTAAGGCTCTACACATCTACTGTCAATGGAGACGGCTGGTCTCGTAAGTCTCAGATTTCCTTTCTTTAAGCTTCGAATTTAACAAACGGAGTTTGTAAAGTTTAATCTTTACTCTTGACGCACAGGGATCATCACTGTTTTGATAAAGCTGTACCATGGTAAAAATACAATTGCCAGTAGCAAAATTTTACTGAATTTAAACACTGCAATTGATTTCGGCTCCAACCATCCCAGCGTCATCTCAGTTCTGCGGACACAGTAACTATTTTCTTTATTTCCAATTCTTTTATTGGTTTGCAATATAGAATTTTTAACTGGGATTTTAATTCTTAGAGTTATTGAATTCTACAAGACATTTAGCTTCACAGATGATCGTAGAAATAATAAGTACCTGCCTACCGGTTTCGTCCACAAGGGTATTATTATTCTTTGTCAGAAGGTAGGTCAAGATTAAAAGAAATTCTTTCATGACATTACACGATCCCTAAAATGAGTTAATGCAAAATGGACAATTTCAGAATGCTTTGGAGTTTCGGGGAATTCTCTGCAAGTTCGGTGAACGATTTATTCCATCAGTACTGGCTAATATCAGTGCTTCCGTTAATGACGAGGAAGAGGTAATTTGAACAAACGAGATTGGCCATATTCACTGGACATAAGATATATATTTTTTGTGTGCTCAGGCAGACATTGCTGAGTTGTTACTGGTACAATTGAAGCTGCACCATCCCTGTGATGTTAGCTCAAGTTCCAACGCTTTTTATGCAGACGAACCTGCGACTTGGGATTCAACATTGAAGACAATGTACTCATACTGCATTGAAACTATCGAAGATGTTGCTAGAAGGTTTATTTACAGTACAAGTGTTTTGTCTGCGGTGCTGCTTGAATTGGCTGCGAAATGCACACGTCAGGTATGTTTTGTACATAATTATAAAACTATCTTGCCACGGCATCATTTTAATTAGCGTAGTCTACGAAAGATTTGCTTAACATTTGGACTCGCGGTCATTCGTAATGAAATCCGCCCTTCTGAACACAAGCTAATCACCAATGGCTAAATTCAGATTACTTATTGTTATGAATACTAGATTTCAATTGCATATCCAAGATGCGATGAAGCTGGGATCTCAGATGATATGCCACCTGCAAAAAAGATTATGTCCTTCAGAACATTCCAATCAATTGTTTGCGATCAGGCGCAAAGTGCAAAGACTCCTTCAAAATCACACATTATTTGGTAACGACACAATACTAGATTGCATAGAAAGCGAATGGTCAATCATTCATTTTAAGATTTTGTTTAGGATGCAGTATATTACAGCAGTTCTTTACGATTTTCCTGACGTGGTTGAAACACATTTAATCTTTCAATCACTCTTCCAATTTGGGTTGGCACTCCTTAACTCGACACTAGTTACCCACAAGGAAGTGTTCATATTTTTTCGGAGCTTACTCTACGGCGAGAAACATCTATTAAAGTTAAATGTTCTTCGAGAAAGATCAGCATCATGGAATCATGTTTGGGACCTAACTGTCAAGTCTGTCATTTATAATATTATTACACGTGGGATGCATCCAATTTGACGTTATCCTTTATTCAGATACATATCCTTGAATGAAGCAAAGCCAGAGGCGCTGGAACTGTTAAGAACGCTGATGGTAGAAATTCAACCAGTAAACATAAATTCCTTCCTGCTGCTCTACATCAATCAGTCCCTAAGACCTACCGAGCCCAGCGTGAATGCTCTTTCTGAATATTTGGTCCGTTGTTCACTGCCTAAGCAAATGAAGAGATCCCCAGTCGCGAGATTTGCTGATGGGCAAGTAGAAAATGAAGAAGATTTAGGCAAGGAGTTTACTTGTCCTCGGCTTGCATTGATCAAGTGGATTATAAATGCAGCTAATGTTGGAAAACATCCTTATCCTTGGACTAACAACCATTATTGCCAAACAGCGCTGGTTTTAGTCTCACTCATTATTCGAAGATCCCACATTTTATTTCAAACAGAGTACCCCAATTGGCCAGATGGCGTGTTTCGGATTACGGACACCGATGTCGATATTAAACGTGTTGCACTTCTAAGTTGGTCGTAACGACTTTGAAACAGCTTTGGTAAGAAATTGCTTCGAACCGATTCCAACTGAAGCATCCGACGCAGCATCACTCAGGAAGTGTGATGATTTGAACATCGAAGATCGGGGGACGTTCAATGTGTTAGAAAGCTTAGGGGACTATTTATATGAATGCCTTAATGAAAACTACGATAAGTGGAGGCAAAGCGATAACAAGCCTGGTAAGTAACTCAAATTCATCAATGCTAATGGATTCTACAGAGACAGACCAGAATTATTTTTTTAGTTGGCAAAACTCAGGCGGACTTCATGAAGAAATTTGAACAATTGTTTACCAAAACTGCTATAATTTTGAACGTGGTTAACTTTCTTGAGAAGTATAACATTTGCAACGGTGACTCTTTCCGCTTTCGGAGCAATTTGGACAAACTTTTTACTAACGTATTTGGAGGCTTCACCCAGGCGGCCGTTGAATTTATGAAGGGTACTGGACGAAATGCGGATCACGTACGCTGTATTGTCAGAACAATGAGAATGCTCTTTAGCTCTACCCACTTGTGTGACAAAATGAAGAAAATGCTAGCAGTTAAATACCCACAAACCTTGACTTTGCAGCTTAAAAAGGTATTTCGCTCATGCTTGCAACACTACATTGAAAGTAAGTTCATTTTATTCGGTTTGAATGCTTAAATTGGTTAATGGCTTTTGAGACATTTGTTCTATGCTTAGAGCACGCCAAGGATGGAACAGACTGCATCATAATATTCAATTCGGAAAGTCACCACAAAGATGAAGTAAGACATCATCGAGAGCGAATCATAGAAGAGGATGAGGATCAGAATTATGATGAGGACGTTATAACTGATACACGCTTCCTGGAACTAACCTCTTTAGACGCCCTCAAGTGCATAACAGAATATGGGCTTATTTGTGGTAAAAGAAAAGATTTATAATTTCCTGCTTGGCCTGCATAACTCGTATTTCTAATAGACTACAAATGTGAACTGTTCGAAGAACTGATAAATGATCTTATGTCTGACCCGGAAAGGAGAAGTGACAATGAGAGACAAACAGCGTTCCGACTAACGAATCAGTTTCATTTTGATTTGGTAAGACCTAACGATTGTGAAATCGAAATTTCTAATAACGCATAGTATTTTAGAGAAGTAATTCTAAATGGTTTTATATTTAATGCAGTGTGTCACAATGCTTCTCAAAACAATCCGAGTTATATCAGCAGGGTCTTCCGGATCTCTTTTGAACCCAACATTGAATATTTTACAAGTCATGTGTCGAAAATACTTCTCCAATCCGGACTGCGCGAAGCAACTTTGGTGCTTATTTAGGAGTAATTTAGCACTTTATATTTTGTTATTGTTCTTCATGTGCTCGCTTCTGAATATTATTTCTGATATAGAGTTGACACCACTGGTTGCAAACCAATTGGAAGTTCTGCTGAAGAAAAAATTTATGACCTTGGTTGGGACCTTGAGTGGGTATTTAAATAATTCTCCGATCGATTGCTCGAAGTCAGCTTTTGTAATGCTGTCTGAACTAGCTGAGGTACTTTGTAATATCAAAGATGAGAAGCGCATCTTTTTTCTTTTTGCCAAAACGTAACATTGTTGGAATTTCAGTGTGATCCTTTCCTAATTTGGAGTTCATTCACACGGAAAGTTGAGGACAACATTTCTTGGATTCTTCTAAATATTCCAGATTGTTTCACCAATCCAAGTCATCAATTCAGAAGTTTTGCAACTGACGCAATTCATTCGATGTTTGCTTACCAGGGTCGGCTTGATCGCATTTCGGTTGATAAGTCTGTTGACCTAGAAGCACTGATGAGATCATCTGCTGAGAGAATTAAGGTGTTTTACAAGAAAGTGTGCGATTCTCTGAAAGCCGCTTACAATGTTCCCGAGCTTACAGTGAGCTAACCTTTCTACAAAAATTGACGTAGGCAAACTCTAATGGGGTTAATGTTCTTTCAGACCGGAATACTGGAACTGGATGAGTCATTAAATCGGAAGTCTCTTTTGATTTCCTGTCTGGCTAAATTAGTTTTTGCTTATTCGTGGAACCAGAAAAAAGCAATCTTTGGGCTTATTTCTGTGATAAGAGAGAAGAAAATCCCAGTCACTTTGACAAATCGGGCTTTGATGAATATGAATTCATCATCAACCAAAATACTGGAGTGCCAATTGTCTTACGTTCTGAAGAAGTGGCTGAAAATGGACTACGACATGAAGGTAAGAAAATATATCTTCCGCTTTCTACTATTTTCTATAATGTTTTGTTTGAGTGTTTTATTTACGTTTGGCCTTGACTTATGTAGGACTTCCCTTTTCAATTGTTTGGCTGTGAATCCATCGTTGAATTTTTTACAAAATTTAAACGTGAAATCACCGTTCAATATTTTCTAAATAATAAGCTGAATCTGCTCCTGAAAACTATGGAAGATATGGATTTTGAAGGCACACAAGCTGTTAGAGTAAGTTCTTCAGGCATAAAGGCTCACTCTTGCAAGTTGATTTAACTGTATCATCATTAAACATTATCTTTCCCAGGAATGTTACGGAACATTGATTGGAACACTGGCACCCGGACTTGTAGCCCTTCAGAGCAAAAGAAAGCCTAGTCTCTTTGACTCAAAGCATTTAGAAACTGTAAAACAATGCAACAAAATGCTTGTCCACATGTGCAGTGGCACGAATAGACCTGAAGCGCTACTCATGGCTAGATTGGGTGACATTGTGCTCACACTGGTTTCTCTGTCATCTGATTCAACTCTTACGGAGCAGTTAAAATGTCCTAGACTTCGATTTCCAAAACTAAAATATCCGTGCTACTCTGAGGAAGAAATTAACGATGGATTGAAGTACCTAAAAGACGGGCTGACTCCATTTGAAGAATTCACAATTATCGGATACATTGCACAGAATTGTCCGAAGAGCTTGTTCTACGTCCTGATAAACCTAATTAGACCAGTTCACGTTACACATGACGAATTTGAAAAGGTTCGACGGCTTCAGCAATTCTCCTACTTCGTTAAGCTCCTTATGAATGAACCGCCTGCGATTTTTGACAAAATGGGAGCTTACGTGTGCCACTTTGTAGTTCACGCATATCTTCGCTTGTTGCGCTCTGAAGAAGAAATTGTGGTCCATGCAGTAATCCATTATTTGGATGCATTTATCAATCGCCTTATTACGGAGAGCCAATTTGAGGAGGTTACAATTCACTACAGGTTAATAGTCAATCGCCTTGTTTCAGTGGTTCTTCGATTCCCGAAACTCACCGATATCGCAATGGTACCTCTCAATCTACTCCTGAAAACATACGGGGAAATGTTTGCAAATTGCATTGTTGGATTGGATCCATTTCCTAATGATGTTGGTGCTTTTCAAGAATTTCGCAACATTCAATCAATGAAGAAATATGGAGCTCGGCGACATGAGTGGGGATTGATGAAGGAGTTGCGAAACTGCGTGGACGAGGTAGATTCAGCGAATGGAGTTTGTTCTAAAGAAAGGCTACAGTTTGTGAAAACACTCCTCTCGTCAAAGAAGGCAGAATTTGAAGGTAGTGTGAAGGCTCTAGAGGGAAAGAAGTTTTGGGCTGAGTGCAAATCAGACGTTGTTCATAACTTAATTCAGATGCTTGTGCGTGTAATAACTCATTCACGCGATAATGAGGTATTATGTCAAATGTTGTGAAATTTAACAATTACAATTGGCTAACAGATAGTGCTAAAATTGCAGGAAATAGAAGAAGCATGTCGGTGCTTAGGGGAAATAGGTCCCATTGACCTGGCCATCCTGGTGTTACCACCATATGACAGAAGTGTGAAGTTGGACTCGGCCGTGACCACCATAACTAATATAATTGAGACTGTTGCAAGTTATTTGATGAGTGATGACATTCAACTTGTTCGTCTAACTGGTGAAGTATTGGAATCCCTCTTGCAACTAACGGAATGTGTTGAATTTGTGCAAAAAGACATATCCACATCGAGCCCTCGGTTGGATTCAATTCTAACTCCTTTCAAAAGCAAAGAAACCTCAAAATTTCCAACTAGGGTTGACGAGTCACTTCTTGGCCGCAAATTAATGTTCAGCGAGATGAATGAGTTTGTCGATTACCAAACCTGGGTAGTTACGCTAACCTGCAATATCATAGAGTGCATGACCCCGAATAATTTGGTTTCCCGAATTTTGCCTCTGTGCAGAATCAAGGTAAATTTGTTGGTAGTGTTAGATTTAAAGCATTGTAACTTTGTTTAACATTCTATCTGCACCATTTTACAGTCGGACTTTTGCGCATACGTGCTACCGTTTGTCTTCTTTGCCCTGCTTCTAGGAGGAAAGGGGAACCCACTGGTTAGAAAGCATGTGTCAAACTACTTCCAAACGTTTCTTAACAACTTTAATACTCAAAATCAGAGCAACAGCCAACCGTCTCGGTGTGTCACCCCAACTAATGGTATGTTAAATATGTTTATATGCTTGACATTATAATAGGTTTGTGAACTGAAGTTAAATAAATTTAGTAGATGGTGGGATCCAACGCTGCTCCATTTATCTGAACAAGTTAGCAATCCGAAGCCTCATTGAAGTTGTGCAATTTCTACGCCAACATCTCATACCCCAAGAATTCAAGGGCAGTGTCCCGTAAGTTCCTTTGTACTCATTTAAACGTAAATTGTTTTGAGGTTTCGTCATTTTAAAGCCTTGTAACTCCAGATGCACCCCGTGGGACAACAATCTATGGCTTGAGGTCAGTTATTTAGACCTGGCAAAGGCAGCCCAATTCTGTGGAGCATACCTAACTTCTGTTCTCTATGCTGAGATCTACTCATTCGAGTAAGTAAAAACATGCTTCCTGCCCCCTGTAAGTCACGAGTTAGGTAATTAGTGATGCCATCTATGCGGTGCCTTCAGGAGTTTGTAAATCCCTTACTATATTTCCCGATTGGCTGCTAATATTCTTACGTGACTTTGTTGGAGTAGTTTGTGGTATTATTGGAGAAATAACAATGCTTTGGAATTTGTTATACTAGATGCCAAGATGATCAAACCAGGCTAGCTAACAACGATGAGCTACAATTTTACTCACAGGAAACTACAAGCTACCCGAGGAATAGACGTCAGGCCTCAGAAATTGAAAAAATATTGTTGAAGGTAAAGTTCTCTTCTAATTCTGGTTCTGGTTTAGTTTATTAAGGTCATCATAAGCATAACTTTCACAATATGACAGGCACATTGATATATCCGAAAGATAGTTTTATAGTGGTACTCTCACTTGTAATAAATGCAGCATATTTGTAATCCATGTTTTTGTTGCAGGCGTATACCAGCATAGGCGAATCTGATGCTATATATTCTTGCGGGTCTGCGAGATTCTCTGATTCCCTAAGTAATATTCAACAGCTGCAACAACAACAACAGTGGAATCGGGCGCTCTGTTTCTTTGATTCATCTGTCGGTGATCGATCAATGGACACATCGAGCTCTCAAGTAGGAACTTGTGAAGCAATGAAGGAGTTGGGTCTATGCAACACGCTTTGGACCTATATACAAGGTATTCATGGTGGAGGGGATATGACATTACCCGGATTGTCTGAAGTCCAATACGAGTGTGGGTGGCGGTTGTCTAAATGGGATTTCAACTGTAACAAGGCGGCTTACTTGCAAACATGCTCTTCTCCAAAAGCGTTGCAAAGTACAACGATCCAGAAACATTTGTACGAGAGCATTTGTTTTGGGCTTGCGAATGATCGCTTAAGCCACAACGAAAGTATTCGGAGGTTAGTCCTAATTACCGCTACCGGCCGAAATTATTAGCACATTTATATTACCTGTCGCCGGCCTTAATACAATTTGAAATTTTTAGAGGCCTAAACTCTATTGTGCATGACCTAAGGCATGCGAGCTTGGAAAGCGCAGGAAATCTTTATGCATTCTTGAGTAAATTCCAAATGGTACGAGTCATTGAAGATTTCTTCCAAGAGTCAGAGTCATTAGCACCACTCGTTGGGAAATGGAAATTACAAGATCGATTCGGCTACAGCGATTTCAAATACCACGAGCCAATTCTACATCTACGAAGTGTTCTTCTCGACACTTGCCGACTTCACCATAATCCTCTCCGAAGTTTTGATATAGACATTGCCTTTGACGACTGTGTCCTGGAACTCGTCGTTAAAGCCAGGGATTCAAAAAGTTTGGAAATAGCCGAGAATAGCGTTTTAAAGGTATCATCAATGGCAAACAAAATTCGGAAGAAATTGGAAACTGCAAAGAATTTTTGGGCCCGTGGGGACCAAGATATTGCAAGACTAATTCTAGGAGAAGTCATTAAGCAGAAAGCTAATGAAGATACTGACGTCTACCCATCTTTGCTATTGCTCTATGGGATTTGGTTATCCGAAACAAAGGCAGACAGACCAAGTATTATACTGGAACAATATCTCCAAAGGTCTTGCGAACTCTACGAAGCGCGGAAACAACATATAAATCTTCAAGAAATTGCTAATGCGCATACGGTACTCGCAAGGTAAGCAATGGTTTTATTCCATTTTCTGTTTCTCGGTCTTCATCATTTAATTAAAATTATTTTTGTAGGTATGCAGACGCGCAGTATCAAATCGTTACAAATTACATGAAATCAGATTTGTTCCAGGAAAAGATTAACCAGTACGAAAGGGTGAGTCGTAGCCTTTCGAAAATATTAGATTCCTAAAATGCACTTTACGATTGTAAATTCTTATATTATGTTCATGTCACTGTTGCAAGGCCAAAGATGAATTGAAGCATACTTCAAGAGACTCTTCTAAGGACAATGATACCAAGAAGTCCGAGGCAATTATCCGAAAGCAGAGTTCAATTGATCATAATGAAATTCAAGCTCTACTTTCAGAGAAGAAAAAATTTCTTCTCCTTGCACTGGGGCACTATCTTCGAGGATTGTCGTACAGCAATGATCACGACCTACTAATTTTCAGAGCCGTAAGTCGAGTTCATGTCTTCGCATTTCAATTGCCACCCAAATAAATAATGAGTAATTTGCAGTTCGCCCTATGGTTGGAAAATGTGGACCAGAAGGATGATTTATTTGCAAGTGCCAGCAAAATAGTAGGTGAAGAAAAGCTTGTTTCATACAAATATCTGAACGTGCTTCATCAGCTGAGTGCTCGAATGGCGACCGGCAATGCCGCTACTTCTGTGATCATTAACAATATATTGCGTACGTACGAAATACCTTAATCAATTAAGAAGTGGTTAACACATTTCCTGATTTTCTAATTCTTAATTTCACATTTCTCATTAGTTAAATGCGCCAAGGAGCATCCTTACCACACATTGCCAGTTCTCCTAACTCAGGCCTTACTTCATAAAGATAAGGAACTAATACGGACGAATGCAAAGAAAGTTGTCGAGGCACGTAAATGTGTAACAATTGTTCAATAGAAATAAATACTAATAACATTATGTTGTCTCTTGGTATATTTTGACCCGACTGTTTGTTTGTTGTTTTAGGACCGAGTGAGAGCCGCTCAATTGCTCATCGACATTTTGAAACAGGACAAAGAAAATAAATTGGGCGAGCTAGTTCAGAAAATGGAAAAATTGTGGATAGCTCTGATTACACTTGCCAACGTTCAAGAAAGTAAAAATGCTGAGAATTTGAGGAGACCCCTGCCGAGTAGTTCACAACTTAGAGTTTTGAAAAACATGAGCGATGTGCTTGTACCCACCATTTCAATTCCAGTATCTGCAACGTCTTCGTATAATATTGTCGGTAAGACGATTTTTCCCCTTTAATAATTAACAGAATGAATTGCATTGCGTCATATTCAAGCCACCTGAGTTGATCAGATTCAGATTCAAAAGCTTTATTTATTGCTCAGTGTCGTAAGAGTTAACTTAAAAATTCAAACAGGAGTTCAATCATTTGAGCTGTTCTACACAATGGTCGGTGGAATCAATTCTCCGAAAAGAATAACTTGCCTAGGAACGAATGGTGTAAAGTACAATATGTTGTTAAAGGTGAGCAGTTCTAACGCCATAATTAGTGTTGTTGCCACAGACAAAACCCATCCCCGAGCATACACCCCTCAACCCCCACTCAAAACACTTCTACATTGGATACTATGAATGGTTCCTGCGAGTTCTGTGCTCTTTTGGTCACAATTAGTTTAATTTCTAACGATTTCCATTTTAGGGTCAAGATGATTTGAGACAAGATGCAGTCATGCAGCAAGTGTTTGCTGTCATGAATAAACTTTTGCAAGCTGAACCTAGCACAAAGTCAAGGCGCTTGCAAATTCGTACCTATAAAGTTGTGCCACTTTCCCAAAGGAGTGGGATTCTTGAGTGGTGTGAAAATACACAAACTTTTGGCGATTATTTGGTTGGTTCAGGCACTGAACAAAATCCAGGGGCACATTGTTTATACCGACCACAGGACTACAAGCCAACAGAGTGCCGAAAAAAAATGAATGTAAGTTCTCGGGATGATGTTCCAACTGTTCTTACGTTTTTGCTTAATCTGTTAATTTTTTATTGATATCTTTTGTTTATGATAGGAGGTGAGGGATTGTCGAGATAACCTGAAAAAGCGGACAGTGTTTTTAAATATTTTAGAGCATTTCAAACCAGTGTTTCGGCACTTTTTCTTTGAAAACTTTAAAGACGCTGGAACTTATTTTGAAAGAAGATTAGCCTACACTAGAAGGTATGTTCAGTAATTTAATTGATATTGAGTTAAACAAACGACCTGAATTCTAATTCAATTGTGCTTTTTGGAACGCATTTTCAGTGTCGCAACATCTTCAATGGTTGGATATATTTTGGGACTTGGTGATCGACACGTGCTGAACATTTTGGTTGATAAGTACGACTGCAGAATTTATTCATATCGACTTAGGTAACTATTTTGGTACTAGCTGGCTTTGTAAAATAAACTAAAACACGATAACAAATTGTTCAGGTGTTGCATTTGAACAAGGAAGAATTCTCCCGACACCTGAGACGATTCCATTTAGGTTGACCCGAGATGTAGTAGACGGAATGGGAGTTTCAGGTGTAGAAGGTGTTTTCCGGCGGTAAGATCTTCAAACGTCAAGATAAACTAGTGAAAGCCGATTAAATATTTAAATACACAATTAAGTAACCGTTTCTTTGACAGATCTTGTGAAATGACGTTAGATGTTCTGCGAACTAACGCAGAAATTATTCTGACTATTTTGGAAGTTCTTCTTTATGACCCACTGTATATATGGACCGTCACGGCTGACAGAATGCAAAAAGTTCAACCTGGAGGGGCTGACAGTTCAGTAGCTACCAGGCGATCGCTCAGCCTTATTACGGGTGAAAATACGGAGAATGCTCCGAAGGGTAAGCCGTGCCAAGCTTAAATCTATACCATTGCGTAACGATTTCTCTCGCACCGTAATTGCGCTCTCGAAGCTTAAATTTTATGATGAAATTTGTATAGTTGAATTCTACAAAGTTCACAGTCTGCAAACTAGCCATCAAAGATAGTCACAACTTGCGGGTTTTAAGACCACTATTGATAGAGTTTGCATTTTTATTTATTTGCAGAGCGGAATAACTCGGCAGCTAGAGTTTTGCTAAGATTAAAGCAAAAGCTAATGGGCATTGAAGAAGGAGGATCTTCTGGATCATCGCTCAGCGTTCCAGGTCATGTTGCCCTACTCATTCAAACTGCTTTAGACACGGATCGCCACAGCAAGTTATTTCCTGGCTGGCAGCCATATTTGTAATTTAAAATGTTCAAATTCATTGTTGTAGTTGTGTTCCAAACTTCTAACATTATTTCCTCGCGTAAGTATACCTTTGAGTTTACATGTAGAATATATGTCACAAAATTTAAGTAGCAAAATGGATGTTAGATGTTCCATTCAAAAAAATATACAGGTCTATAAATGTATCCTCTTGAGATATGCTCGCTTGCGGACTTATGCATTCTTATGCAATAGAATGAAATGTAATTCTTTTAATGGTTTTCCTCATTTTGAGGGAACGTACATATTTTACTCTTCCATTATTTTAACATTGACACATTTCAGTAATTTTACACCACGGGTTCTCAGCTTGACGTTTGAAAACCAACTTTTAATAAATTATCTTGTGGTTTAAGCACCTATTGTTGTTGACTATTATTTTCTGTAAAATTAAAATTCTGCAGAACAGGTTGAGGCTGTAATTACCCAAGTCATGTTAGAAATTATACACATTATATTCCANGAGGCTGTAATTACCCAAGTCATGTTAGAAATTATACACATTATATTCCAGTGAAGAAAATAGATGTCTGCTTATGAGAATTTAATTGGTTGCAATTGTTTCATTTCGAGGCTAATGGAGCTGATTGAGTGATAAGGTGTGAGAAACTGGTTTTGAACGGAATTTATGACAATCGGAGAGCATACCGACGCATTGTCACGGCAGAAAGTAATTGAGGGTCGGAGTCGGAGTGGCAGCCTAGCATCCTCTTGCACCAATTCAAACAATGATACAATGGACTTTTATGATAAACCCATTTTATTGTCCTGATTATTAAATAAATAAATGACTTTAGGTCTATAAGTAGGAGAAAATTCGGAATTCTCGGATTTGTTTTGGAGAAGATTCGCCCAGACAAGCACTCGCCTAATCTACAACAAAGTACATCACATATATTTGTGCAGGTTTAGTCAGCAGGACCGAACGTTTCCTAGAATGAAGGAGGAGGTAGTGATATCCGGTATTTCCGGACGTTTTCCAGAATGCGACAATTTGGAAGAGTTATGGGAATCCCTTGTAAATCGAGTTGATCTTGTTACTGAAGATGATCGCCGCTGGCCAATCGGTGAAAGAATATATGACTATAAAGATTTTAAGATATAGTTGTATCAGACAATTTCAATTAAACACTGAATTATTACAGGAATACATGGAATACCAAACAGGAAAGGAACGCTTAAATCGGACTTGGACAAATTTGACGCAAATTTCTTCAATATTAATCGCAAACAGGCCGAGAAGTTGGACCCTCAAGTGTGCAAATTACTAGAAGTGACTTATGAGGCAGTTCTTGACGCAGGTGAGTTTTAATCAAAAAATTATCGTAGTCTTGAGCATGCTGTGACCAAAAAATGCATCCAATGAATTAGGCGTGAATCCGAAAACCATTCGAGGAAACAACATTGGAGTTTATGTTGGGAGCACAACCCATGATCTGAATGAATTCACAAGATTAAATTCCCATGCAATTACACCATTTGATTTACTGGGATCCGCGGGTTGTATGTTGGCTAATAGAATATCCTATACTATGGATTTCAAAGGACCAAGTTTTACTATTGACACGTATTGTTCAAGTAAGTGGGCAAATACGAATTCGAGAAATTGTAACATACACAACACTGCACTGTCAACAGCACAGTGCTCACACAATGAAAACTGCTGTACGGTGGTAAAATTTGCGTATTTTCTCAGGTTCAATTGATCGCATTGCACCAAGCAGCAACAGCTATTCGTAACGGTGAAATCGACGCAGCCATTGTGTGCGGAGTAAATTTACTCCTGAATCCTCTGGTCTCTAAGCAAATCCAGGCCATGGGAGCACTTTCGATGGGTGGAAAATGTAAATCCTTTGATGCTGCGGGTATGAAACTCAAAGACAAATTAATATATTTATAGAAATGCTCCTTCAAGGCTTGCTATGCTTACAGGTGATGGTTATGTTCGAAGCGAAGCAGTTGTTGCAGTATTCCTGCAAAACAAAAACGTTGCTAGACGAAGCTATGGGGAGATTCTGCACTCAAAAGCAAGTGCTGATGGGTACAAACTGAAGGGAATCTCCAACCCCTCAGGGGAAGCTCAAGAGAACCTAATGCGTGCAACATACAAAGAAGCAGGGATTGATCCAGGGATTGTTAATTATGTTGAAGCTCATGGAACAGGAACGGCGGCAGGTGACCCAGAGGAATTAAATGCCATCGCAAACGTTTTCCTGGAAAAAAGAAAAAGCCTCGCTCCGCTACTTGTTGGTTCGACTAAAAGTAACCTTGGACACAGTGAGCCAGCCTCGAGCCTGTGTGCGCTGTCAAAACTTGTTCTTTCATTGCGAAAAGGGGTGCTCCCTCCAAATCTGCATTTCTCAAACCCTAACCCTGCAATACCGGCATTACTGAATGGAGAGATAAAGGCCAGTTGCCAGCCCATAATTTATAGGAATTAAACATGTTTTCATGGTATGGATTATGTATGGTTTAGGTTGTTACAGAATGCACAAAGATCGATGGGACTGTGTTTGGCTTGAATGCATCTGGAATTGGTGGAGCAAATGCACACATAATTTTACAATCTCAGGTGAAACCACAAAATGATAGCGATCAAATAAACTCATCCCTACCGGTACTGATACCATTCTCTGGTCGAACAAAAGAGGGTGTGGAAATGGGCTTACAAAACGTATTGAATATAATTTAAGCTATAATTTGAACCAATTATCTATTATTTCCGATCGTCAAGGTCATAGCTGCTGAAAGCAATGGTGCAATTCGTCTTCTTCAGAAAATTCATGAAGATGACATTCCTGGGTTTGAATATAGAGGATGTGCTATCCTGGGCAGCTCAAATCTGGCAATTTCAAATATTGAAGCCGAAGTAACACGCTTAGCTCAAGCTTAACAGCATACAAATCTTCCTAATTATTATCTCATAATTTTCAGATTGTCGAGCCCGCCAGTCGGCCACTGTGGTTTATCTTTTCAGGAATGGGGTCCCAATGGACAGGGATGGCGAAGCAAATGATGCAATTTCCTGCCTACAGAGCATCAATTGAAGCCTCGGCAGAAATACTTTCTAAGTTTAATGTGGATTTGATTGACATCCTAGTAAAACGACCTGAAACTCTTATGTCAAATAACTCGGGTGTCTCTTACATGGCTGCAGCAGTACGTTTAAACATATGGCTGAATTGCTTTCAGAATATTTAATACCATCTAAACTTAATTTTTACATTCCGGCAGATTGCACTAGTTGATTTGCTATCTTCCATTGGACTTTCCCCGGATGGCATGATTGGCCATTCAGTTGGTGAGCTCATTTGTGCCTACGCAGATGGATGCCTAACAAGAAGGGAGGCCCTTATCATTAACATGAACAAAGACAAATCGGTTTGCACAATCAAAGGAGGGGCAATGGCTGCTGTAGGCATGAATTGGGAAGAAGCTTGCAACAGTTGTCCAGAAGGTGTGTACGCCGTCTGCCACAACGGCTCGAATAATTGTACGGTAGCTGGAAGTGAGGAGAACGTAAGAAAATTTGTGGAGGAATTGAAAGCAAAAGGCACATTTTCCAGAGAAGTTGATTCCGGTGGTGTTGCATTTCACAGCCCACTTTTACTACCAGCATTTCCAAGCTATGAAACGGAACTGAGGTGTGTGCGTCATGGGTTTATTGAGTGGAAATTGAAGCTGATCTCACTTTTTAATTTAGAAAATTCTTATCTCGGGCACCAAAACGTTCCAGGAAATGGATAAGTACATCCGTACCTGAATCGAGATGGCACGAGGAGTTTGCCCAGACAGTTTCTGTAGAGTACATTCTGAATAATTTTATTTCACCTGTCCTATTTTATGAAGCTTTAAGTCATATTCCTGCCAATGCTGTTGTTGTGGAAGTTTCTTCTAGCGCATTATTTCAATCAATCCTGAAGAAAGACCTACCCACCACATGTGCTACTATGGGACTGATGAAGCGCGATGCAGATGATAATCAATTAAGATTTATCAAAGCAATTGGTGCTCTTTTTCAACTTGGGTTTAACCCGAAAATATCTGCACTCTATCCTGAAATGCGCTTTCCTGTTCCAATTAGTAGTCCAATGATTGCTCCTCTCGTCAAGTGGAATTATGAAGATACATACCCGTTACCAGATTTTTGTGGAAAGGTAACTCTCGTCTCACAGGACATCCAGATAATACTTAGAAAACTAATACCGCTGATGTCATATTCAAAGGGTTCCACACAAACTTCAAGTCAGCTCATAGAAATCATATTGTCTAATCCGGATGATGCGTTTTTGGAAGGTCATAGGATCGATGGTCGAACTATTTTCCCTGCTGCCGGATACTTGGTATGGCTAGATTATATAATAGCACAAGCGATTATTTGACAGCATGAAATGTCTACGTCTAGGTTTTAGCCTGGAAAGCTCTGGCCAACTTGAATAACCTGGATTTTCAGCAAATGCCAGTTCTCTTTCAGAATGTGAAGTTCGAAAGGGCGACTATACTACAAAATGCGTTAAGTAGGCCTCTATTGCGTATTGCCATGTAACAAACCTAAATCAAGGATGTAATGTTCTTCTTAACTTAGCTTCGGTGCAACTGAAGTTAAATATACTGGAGCTAACCGGCCTGTTTGAAATTGTTGAGGGGACCTCCATCGTTGCAACAGGAAGAATTTTTAAATCCGAAAGGCTTCCAAGTAAGGTAGAACAGTACGATTCGGAATTGAAGAAATCTGGTGTCCAGACCGAGATGTTGTGTGATGATTTATACAAATGGTTTCGTCTGCGGGGTTACGAATACGATGGGGTATTCAAAGGCATCGCATCCGCCGAGCTGGGTATGTTCATAATAATACGCATTTCGTTTGATTAATACATGTATTAATACATGAATGTAAATACATTCATTAATACATGAAAATGAATACAACAATACATGAATGAATACATGTACAAAAATACATGGATTAATTGAAACGATTTTACAGATGGACGAATCTGTAAGCTGCGCTGGCTTCAAAATTGGACAGCATTCCTGGATACAGTATTGCAAACAAAATTAGTTTGCAGCAACCCTAAATCCCTTGCTTTGCCTACTGGAATAAATGCATTGACAATTGATCCAATCACGTTTTCAGATTATATTCTAAACAACAGTGATTCAGGTAATGGAGTTACAAAATACATAAACTTATTCTGGAATCTTAATATTACGTCGGTGCGTTCCTATTCAGTTGATGCGCTACCCGTCATGTCTTCCTCAATTCACAAAGTTACATATGCGCCCGGATTAGAAGTTCAGGGGATTAACTTTACTGAGACCAGTCGTCGTGAAAAAGTAATAATGGATTCTTGAAAATTATATTCATTTAATAAATTAACACTGACCAATACATATGAGGTTCAAAATTATGTGAACCTTTTAGGTTCAATCTACCCCCGTTCTGGAAGAATACAGATTTGTGCCCTACTTGGATTCACCAGAAGTATTCTGGGATGAGCAAACCGCGTTAAAGATATGTGTCGACATCGTAGTGGAGAATATTCATTCGAAGTCAATAAGTGTCTACGAATTTAATAAGCTTAATTCTGATGACTCGGTCGGTCACATGGCCCAAAAAATAAACACATTCGCTGGGAGAAAGGTAAATATTAAATAATTTATCGATCGCTGTGTTTATGTGGGGCTGCGAGAAAAATTGTTTTCTATTACGAAGTGTAATATTTCATGTCGTGTAAGGTTGACTTGTGCAATCTTTCGGAATCCGAAGTTGACCTTACAAATGCAACTAGCAGCCTCAGTAAAAATGCTGACCTCATTATCATTCAAGAAAACTCTGAACTAATTTCGAAGTGTGGATTCCTGATTCAACCACGTGGATTTATTCTATTCATTACTGCCAATTCTAAACCTGGCGATTTGATTACAAAAATTAACAGTTCTTGTTGGAATCCAATACCAATGGTTTATAAGAAAACGCTGGAGCATCATTTCTATCTATTCCGAATGGTAAATGGCTTGCCGACAAATTAAATAGTAAAATTCCACACTCGGCACGCAAGGAAAGGTTTAATACTGTTTAATTTATTAAAATGCATTACAGAATCGGCTGGATTGTCTCGAAGACATTCATGTGAGCATTGATAATGATTTCAAGTGGATTTCTACCCTTCAGAAGATTATGACAAATGATGTTGGACCTACGACGGATATTGTACTTCATTCGACGATTCAAAATTCAGGAATCATTGGCCTGGTCAATTGTCTTCGATTAGAACCCGGCGGTTCTAGAATGTGCTGCAGTCTTTCCCCGGGATCCAGCAAAATGAGATATAATGATTTGGTCTTTAATGTTATAAATGATCGCGGGGAAAATGGTTCATATCGCCATTTAAGAAAACCGGGATTAGAAGACTCTGTTACAGCATGCAAAAACTATCGACTAAAAATACTAAGCCGAAAAAATCTGTCAACCCTGCGCTGGATCAAGATACCCCCAATGGCAAAACACGATTCGGTGTACCAAGTCTACTGTGCATCTTTAAATTTTCGTGATATCATGATGGCCACTGGACAATTAAGTCCTGATGTTTTACCAAACATGCGAGGCCGAGAAGACATGGTTTTGGGGGTCGAGTTTGTTGGCAAAAACTACAAAGGAGAACGTGTCATGGGCATTGTGGAATGTGGTGCCCTTGCGACACAACTTCAAGCAGAAAATGGTTTAATATGGAGAGTGCCAAAATATTGGACCATGGAGGAGGCTGCAACTGTACCTGTTGCTTTTACAACAGTATGACTGACTTGATTGCTAATCGACATAATCAAAAGACATAATATAACCAAATAGCTCAAGTAATTAATAGCACCTAATTGTTTTCAGGCATACCTTGCTCTTGTCATGAGAGGTAGAATACAACGTGGAGAATCGATCTTGATTCAACAGGGATCCAGCATGGTAGGCCAAGCTGCCATTTCTATCGCTTTGAGTATGGGATGCGAAGTTTACGTGACAGCTGGAACAGAGAATAAGAAAAAATTCTTATTGAACAAATTTCCACAGGTAAGCTGTATTGCACAAATTGTGGTATTGGGGAGGCCATTTCTGTCTAACTGTGTCAATCTATTGTCCTTTAGCTTAAAGAGAAAAATTTTGCGAACTCCAGAACAACTGATTTCAAGCAACATTTTCTGCATGAAACACAAGGACGAGGCATGAACCTAATATTGAACAGTTTAGCAGAAGAGAAACTCCAAGCTTCTTTGGATTTATTGTCCACAAATGGGAGGTTTTTGGAGATCGGAAAGTTCGACCTGTCAAAGGGCTCGGCCCTCAATATGGCAGTCTTCCTAAGGAATACAACATTCCATGGCATACTTCTTGAATCAAGCATTGGTCCAGAAATTGGCCCAGAGCTCTTAAGATTAGTTCAAGAAGGAATTGATTCGGGCGTTGTTCGGCCCCTAGTACGTAGGGTATACTCGCCAGATCAAGTGGAGGACGCTTTTCGCCAACTGCTGGATGGAACTAATATTGGGAAAGCTATTATCAAATTAGCAGATGAAGCAGAGTCCGGCGACGAATCACCACCAACACTTTCGGTTGCTCCAATGACTTATTTTAATCCCGACAGAGTCTACATAATAGTAGGTGGTCTTGGAGGTGTCGGATTAGAAATGGCAGATTGGTTTGTGAGTAGAGGAGCTCGGAAACTAGCATTGGTTTCTAGAACAGGCATTACCAATGGATTCCAATCTCTTAAGGCCTATCAATGGCGACGCGCTGGAGTTCAGGTATTAATTTGCCTACATGACTTGACCACCATTTCAGGTACAGAAGGCTTAGTCAAAGAGTGCATGGAAATTGGCTCCATCGGCGGAATATTCAACCTTGCCATGGTAAATTATTTCTTGTTTTGATTTCTAAGATATTCTATTGTACTAAAGTCAATTATTTGCTGCAGGTTTTGAGAGACGGTATCTTTGTGAATCAAACCGCAGAGGATTTCGAAGCAACATGTAAACCAAAGTTGACTATTACAGAAAATTTGGACACAGTGTCACGTAAACTGTGCCCGGATTTGGAATATTTTGTGGCTTTCTCCAGTGTGTCCTGTGGACGTGGAAATGCTGGTCAATCCAACTACGGAATGGCCAATTCTTGCATGGAAAGAATTTGTGAGTCTAGACGAAAGGATGCACTCCCTGCGCTGGCAATACAATGGGGAGCAATAGCCGAAGCGGGAGTAGTACATGAAAAAATGAATGAAAAATCTAACCTGGTTGGAGGAACGGTTCCGCAATACTTAGCATCTTTTCTTAATGTTCTGGACAGATTTTTATGCTTTCAGGATGAACTTAGCCCCGTTTTATCGTCAGCCGTGTTGCCTGAAATTACGTGCGGTAACGAGAAAGTGAAGAAAAACAAGATGTTACATGAAGACATATCTCACATCTTGGGTTTGAAAAATACTGCAAAGATTTCCGACCAGGCTACACTTGGGGATTTGGGTGCCGACAGTTTGGTTTCTGTTGAAATTCAGAATGTAATCCAAGCAAGGGCTAACATTGATTTCACAACCAATGAAGTTAGACTTCTAACATGGGGGAAGGTAAAAGCTATTCAACCAGAAAATCAAAATTGAGCTAGGGCTTGGCTTATCACATATAAAGTATACAGAGAGTGGATAATCGACTTGAAAAATTAATCATATGGCAGTTTGTAAATCTCTAAAATCTTATTTGTAGAGCTCAGGAGCTATTAGAAGTGAACAAAGCCTCCCATGTTTTGGTGTTATTTCCTCGGTTATTTAAAACAGTTAATTCTGAAGGGTGTCTAACTAATAAAAACACTATGTACTGTTCTAACTTTTCCAAGTAATAACTGCAAAAATAAACGGATTTTTAACATTATTAAATGTGAGTATTATTAAACAGAATTTTGCCATATTCAATTGCAAACTAAATGTAGCAGTAGCATATAAGGCCGTCGTCGTAAAATATAAAGTTTGTGCTTCGTAAGCTATAGCTACTATATAATAAATCTTGACTGTTTTCTAAGTCTCAGAGATTTTCAAAATTTGGCGGTGTGCAACAATTTATACAACAAAATACTAAACACTTTAACCATTAGGCACTGTTTCAGCAATAAGAAGGCAAATAAGTTCGGCCAGATTTGTTAAAAAATTAACTTAGCCGTATGACTACTATCTAGCAAGTAATACAATAAGTGTATGCCATCTGCATCGTGTCAACAAGTTAATTAAATCTAATCTCCTTACCATAAAATCACCAATGCCAATGGCCCAACTACTTAGACCAATTACTAAACGGATTATTGTTTTTCTATAGTGGACGTCCAATTCGAATTACAGCTCCAGTCAAAAAAGACTTATACCTGCGTGGGGCAACTCTTAACAGTATTTAATTAACAAGTAAAGTCTTTCGTCGTTCAACAAACACGCGACATTTCCCTCTGGCAATAGACTCTTCGTACCGGAAAGCACTCGATTCCTCTCTGGCAAATCCACATCACTTTCATATACATTTCCTTGAACAAAACTACAAATATAATAACGGTCTGCTTCTTAATAACCACTAACATCTCTGTAGCTGTCAACCGAGGCCGTTTTGAGAGTCACAGTCTTAGAGTAGAATATTCCATAGAATGGACAAAACAATTACGGTTCCAACTGTCATCTCAAAACAGATGGTTAGGCAATACTAGTCGTTTACAAGTTTGTAACAAGGCGAGTGAACCATGCTATCATCATGTCGTCATTCATCAGGTACTCTTTAAATGAGTAAGTGAGGGCTTCAAACTAAAACTAAAGAATAATTGAACATGCTCTACCAAACAAGTCCCTCCTTAAAATTAGTCGACAAAAGAAAAGTTAACTATTCGAACAAAACCGGAAATTATCATCTTAAATCAAATCTTGATTATCAGAGCTGATATAATTACATATAACACTCGACAAAAATAGAGTTCCCTCCAGAACTAATGTGCACAGCTATAATTTTGGGCAAATCTAACACAGGAAGAAAAGACGTTTTAGACTTTCATTTTTCGTCAGTGGTAGGTTGTGGAACCTCATTTCAGTCGTCGAAAAAATGCCAATAAAATCTTCCTTTATGCTTAAATAATACTGGAAACAATTGACAAAGGAAATACCAAAGCTCTGACAGAGCTTGACTGTACACTGAAATTAAATATAGTTCTAAATTAATATCCAACGCTGTGACTCTTACTGTTAACACACAAAGAGATAATTTATAATTTGTAAGATTAATTATGAGAAATCACATTTCGATAAAAGGCCAAGTTGAACAATATTAATCTTAGTATATAATATAATAATACATCAAAACCAACGCGAATGTAATTTGGCTGCAATCTTTCAACTCTATTAAGGAACTACTAATATTGCAATGTTAGTTTGCACATTAATTGCGAGAAGTGCTAAATTTCAGTGGATATTATTAGGAAGGTAAAACTGGATATCATTTAAATGAATTTCAGTAAGACTAATCGCACTAACCAATGGGAGAAAACCCAAAAACTGCATAAATGACAAAAACTCTCCCATTTTGTCAAAAAAGACTGCAAAGAGAAGCATGTCAACCATTGAATGGGGATTGAATAATCTCCAAAACATAACTACAACCCACATCATGGTAGACTTGACAATTCTTCCTTGAAAAGCTCTCGTTGCTGTTGACACAGACGAGTTTTCTAGAAGTTTCATATACATCACAATATAACGATTCCAACTGTACGAACAAATTAGGGTTTGAATTCCAAACACGAAGGGAAGTGGACTCCAGCCTTGAATTGTCTTTCCAGAAGCCACCAATATATCATTGTCCTTCCAGCAAGCTTGCTCTCCTTCTCCACCTCCGCGGTTTATCACCACTAGAGGTAATGGGGAGTAAGCATAGAAATTTCTGCTTCGAATGGGGTGCCTGTGGAGATAAACAAGGCAGCTGACGTACAGAAAGATACATCCGAGACCATCCGCCACACCGTCCAAGTAGTAGCCGAAGGTTCCAATAGTTTGGACGCCATGTTGAGAATCCATCTTCCTATTTCGGGCTAAAGTTCCGTCCATGGCATCCAAAAAATTCCTTAGGGCGAATAGGACAACCCCGATCCGTCGAATGTTGAGTGAATCTAATAAAATACAGAAGATACTATATAGTATAATAATAATAATATTCTCTGAAGACGCACGTGAACACAGACAACGTGAAGAACTGTATTCGTTTTAAGTGATTCAATTTAAATGAATAATAAATTTTAATACACATTTGTCGAAAACGATCAAATTGGAAATGCGCGGATGTTTAATTATTATTATTGAATGTATGAAATGCTTACCATTATTTACACAATTGGCAGAAATGAGGGCAACCAGAACATGAAAATAGGACACCGCATTTGGAGTGATGAAGCTGAGGGTTGTCCGGAAATGCCCAAGCTCGTACAACATTTGTGAAACAGGGCCATAAATGTAAAAGTCTGGCAAATCCAAGAAGAGATTCTTAACTCCGATTAGCCGAAAAGGTGAAAACTTGCTGGACAGAGAGCTGTTGTTTGCGAAAGTCAAGGGTAAATAACCAGTGCTGTCTTGAACCAAAAGGTACATGTAAATATCTCCCAGGACAAAGTAGGCTAGGACGGCGAGGATAAAAATTGTTATGCATTTCTTCACGTCTAGTGCATTCAATCTAACCACGATTCCTCCCATTCTCCTTGCTGTTGGTATCCTCAATTTAAACTCGAGTAAATTCTTACTGCAATGCAAAAAAAAACATAAAAATTAATATTCGGAAACTTTTTTGACCTATTAATAACTAGATAAGCACAATTTCTGATAGAGGTCATCGTCCCTCCCATACCTAGTAGGAGAACTTGGTCTGGATTTTGTTGGACACATTACTCAAACTACACACCAATACGCGAAGTTGCAGCTGGTTTGCCAAGGAGCAAACCGGAATTTTTGTTCTAACTAAGAGAAAGCCATTGCAAATATAAATATAGAACAGGCCTCAGGACTGTCATAGACCATACAAAACAAAATTATAATTATGCCTACAGCATTGATTCTCGAGAATGAAACACACAGTCTTACATCTTTTCCTTGCATTTAGCAATAATCCCTCTTCATTTCATTCCTTCAATGGGCTTTGAATTCCAAGGCCTTCTTAAGCTAACATGACTAACAAGCCACGTTTCGGCAAACGTTTAGTAAATCAACATTCAGCAAATACAACTCAAAACTTAACGATACTTAATTGGATTCAAGGATGTCAGAAGTCGCTTTGCTATAGACACTGAAGAGAAGACTGAAGGAACTGGAGAGTAAAGCAAATAGAAAATATTGAAAATGTGAAAGCCAAACAAAAGACGGGACATGCTGATTCTTAGCCATTCCAAATACACGAACTATAACTATACTGGAGTCCTTTGGTCGCTATAAATATAGGAATAACTCTACAACTACACTATTTGACTACAAATCCTCGCTACGTGCTGCTTCTTAAGTTTTTATCATCTCAAACTTGACGACAACATGGCGTATGGGCTTATGGTTACAACGTACGATCCAAGAGTGGTTTCACGGAGATTAGATTACATAACAATGCCGAATGCAGAGAACTCAAGACCACCCATAAGCGATTAACTAATTACATATGCATGGTAAAAAGAGTGATAGCAATAGGCTGATTAGAGCGTGAGTGACTACACAATCCCACGGCAAGTTCCATTTCGCCGTTAGCAATTTCCGCAAATCTAACCGCAAGGCTAGTAAATGATAAAAGCCCTAGTTCTATTCAAGTTCTTGACATTTCATATTCATAATTATTATTGGTGGTAGAATTCTAAGGACCCTATGTCAATGAAGAAACTAAGCTGAACATTCTCACTCCTTTCAGATTGACGCGATGCGACGCAGGAACAAGGATATGCGACGTAGTCGGGATTTATTCATTGAGCTGACACTATAGTCTTGTTTAACCATTATTGGATCTCTGGGCATTGGGCATGCTACTAATTCAAGCTAGCATAGTCATTTCTTATAACTAGACAATTAGAAACTGAAACATGTATTAGGACAGGTAGAATTCCGGCCTAACCAGCCATCACGAAACACCTAATTTGCGTTTCTTTGAAATGATAAAGAATCCTATTATGCTATCATTATCAACTGCCTTAATTTGGTCGTTGAATACTCTCGTATTGCAATTCTGAGCATTAAACACGTAAACTGGGCAATCCCCGCTCATTGCAGATACAAAAAAAAAGCTAAGATAACAAAATAATATACAAACACCATAGAATTGACAACCAATTAAGACAGATAAGCGTGAGTTAAGGGCAGCCCAGCCGCCAATTGATTATTCCGAGCTGCACTTTCCATAGTGCATAAAATTCATTCAGTATTACTTACTAACTAAACTATGCCGTCTGCATTTACATAATTTCACACCTAGTGTGACTAATCTTCACTAACGCTGCTCCACACGACTCTTGCGCCCATCATTAATCATAAGCCTAATCTGTTCTGAATTAGCCCTACGCCATTAAATAAACAGAATTTAATCCAAACTCAACTATCCAAGTTCTGTACTACAATCTAAAGAATCTACACACACTAAGGGCTGAGACTGACAGAAAATTTTAAGGAATGAGAATTTTGTATAAGCATTATTAAGCCAGTCGAGAGTCGATCCGAATTAATTGCAAAATCATAAACCGCACAACCAGCTATATTAATAAACCTGCACAACCAAACTGACCGAAAATAAATTCTCAATTGTTTTCTACATGACAAAACTAACCTTTTGCTGGATTAATCCGCCGCTAAAGAAGGCTTCATTACTAATCATCCAAGCATGATGAGTCACGGAATTATGTTATCTTCGGCTGAATATCGTCATACTTTCATTTAAATGTTGATTGCTGATAGTGTTGTTCGTTCTATGACTAATCCATTAAATTAATCTTGTAGCAGTGTGTATCATCACCATGTATTTGATTGTCGATTAGATTCTAGTCAGCGCCTTCGCGCTTGGCAATACCGAAACAGCACACTTTGATTGTGACTGACATATGATAGTCAGTGTGTCACTCACAGGCAGGTCACTTTCCGCCGTCCAGGGAGCAATGGGTTAAGGTGTCAGTGTCGGAAGGGTGACGACGTTTAAGTGAATGACGAATGTCCATAAATGATTTGGTATGTTGTGTAGTGCCCTGCCATGCATCTGCATGCCTGCGTCAATTACATGCAGTGCAGCAGGCAGACACCAAAAGTTGGGAAATGACACGGAAATAAACGAGGAAAAAATTGTGAGTTGCTTGCATGCTTGCATGTATGTATGTCTTATGTGCATGTGGGATGAACGTGCGTGCTAAGCAGGTTGTGAACAAAAATCAAGAAGTATGCGGATATCATTTCCTCCGATTTGGCAACTAGGCGAGGCTAATAAGATAAAGTTTATTCCATAAGTGACCACTTTTACTGTACCTTATTGCGGAGCAGCGGTACGAATATGGATGAAATTTTGCATTTTGTGTCCGTTCGAATTTACTTTGTGGCGGCTATGTAATTTGAGTTTAGATTAGGTGCTTATTTTGAAAAACATCTGGAGAAAAAATAATTAGGTTCATACTACTGCATGCCGCTGTCTGAGACTGAGGCTTTTTGTTTTCATTTTGATATATACTTGCATGAATGGATGTATGTCTATAAATTGTAAATTAAATCGTTTTCGTTTACTTGAAGAACGATTTGAGGATGCGATGCGATGCCCATAGAAATTGAATGCTTTTGTTCCTGTAAAAACATGGACTGGCGCGAGACTCTCCCTCGCCGCCTCCTCACTTCAACATTCTCTGTGTCCCATTCATTCCAACCAAACACATACAACACACACAGCTTTACCGTCGTCGGTCAACGATCGAACAACAAACTCAAACATATTAGTGAATATTTAAGTTTTCCAGCAGTGAACTTACTATTAGCAATTAGCCAGATGCAAAATGGGGCTGGAATTATTGTATTATGCAGAATATGGAGTTGAAGATTTTCCGATCAAGATTGAATTTATGTTTTAGCCACTCATTCGTGCTACTGGCTGATTGAAGTCGAAGCAGACCTGCTAGTACTAGTACTGGTTTGGTTTAACAAGGGGAATGGCGTTGATGGTGTCCAGTAATATGGATGCAAAAGTATGTGTTGCAGTTCGAGTTCGGCCTTTGATTGAGAGGGAGACGTTGGCAGGTAATTCAAATTTTAAGTGTAATGAAATGTAATAGTCGGATGAGTTAATAAAAGTCATGATAATTGTTGTATTAAAACATTTTTCTAGGCGGAGGAAGCCACTGGTCAGCTGATCAAAACGTTATTCAGCAAGTAGGTCCTGATCTTGGTTTTGCAAATACTCTTCCGTATGTTTTTGACCATGTCTTTGATATGCCAAGTCGGACTTCTCAAGTTTATGAAAAGATTGTCGCTCCAGTCGTTCGTGAGTCGTTGAATGGCTTTAATGGGACCATATTGTGCTATGGGCAGACTTCCTCTGGTTAGTTCCTCTCTAAGTTTAATTATTTAAATCATGGCTTTTTTGACTTATTATTAAGACAATCAGATGCAATGTCGCAGCTTTTTTATGATGAACCCGTATCCATTGAATGGTTCAAAATTCATAAGAATATTTGTCTAGTAATTTTGTGCTGAAAATTTGACTCCAATTTATTTATTTATTTACTTAATTCCAGGGAAAACTTTTACACTTTACGGAAATGATACGGAGGAAGGAATCATATCTTTGGCAGCACAAGATCTCTTTAAACAAATCAGTAAAGATCAGACTCGCACATATCTTATTCGGTAAGTACATTTAAGTTTATCGAGTGGTAGACGACACGCCATAGTTTTACTGCTGTCCAGTCCTATCACGACACTGAATGGAAACATTGTGTATAAAATTTGTTTTTGGGCATTTTAGCGTTGGTTTGGTGGAAATATATAACGAAAAAGTTTCCGATCTCTTAAATTCGAACAAACCTGTGGAAATAAAAGAGATCAACGGCATTGTGATTCCAAAGGATTTGGAAGAAATAGAAATAGAGAAGCCGGAGGACTTACTTGCTGCCGCCAAGCGGGTTCAGCAACAGAGAAGAATTGGAGAAACTCAGATGAACAAAGAGAGTTCAAGGTCTCACACTATTCTGAGGATTTTCATTGAAAGTGCACCGCGAAGGATGGATATTTCAGATTCTGGCGAAACAAACGAAGTTCAGGTGACGAATGCTCTACTGAATTTTGTTGATTTGGCGGGGTCGGAAAAGGCTGGACAAACTGGAGCGGTAGGGGAGAGATTCAAAGAAGCTACTTTTATCAACAAATCTCTCTCTGTTTTATCGCTGGTTGTAAATCAACTAAGCGTGGATTCAGGAAATGCAACTGGGGGGCAAAGTCAATCGACCCCAGCTGTGAATGCATCTCTGCTGATGTCCAGCACTTCTAAACCAAAAAAGTTTGCAAGTTTTCGAGACAGCAAGCTAACTAGAATCCTTCAAAGCTCGCTGAGTGGAAACGCTTATATAGTCATGATATGTAATGTAACTCCATCATCAATTGACGAAACACATTCAACGCTTCGGTAAAGACACTTTGTAGAAAAGCTTTGGAATTTTAGGCTTTATATTATTTAAAATAAATTATATGACTAGGTTTGCCAAAACCGCGAAGAAAATTAAGACTGAACCTAAAGCTAATCTGGTTGTAACCGACAGTGCTAAATACCAACAGAAAATCAAGGAGCTGCAGTCACAATTGGTTCGAGTAGAACAAGAACTTGGGGTTAGTGTGTCTGTGATGTTTACAGGTCGTGCGATTGTACAGCTATTTTGCACGCTGAAACTATTTGCGAACATTACAGGGCAAATCATCCGAAGTTGCAGAGTTGAAGCAGCGCCTTGAGATCTACACTAATTTCTGGCCAACCAAGCGAGCTATGAATTCTTCCGACGCGTTGACAATTCCTCAAACCGAAGCAAAGGTAATAAAGTACTTGGTAGAGCAAAGCAAATCTGTCATTTCAACAATGATTGACTGACTTTATTTTTAGCGGAGAAGAACATGGTGCCCAAGTCAGTTGAAACAAATTAGAGAAGGGAAGGAAGTGCTGTCTCCAGTCCAGGATAAATTGGTTCCTCACCCCATACCCATTACTCCACAAAGTTCTACGAGAGTATTGCGAACCCACACTCGCGCCTCTTGTTCTCCTCAAAAAAGTCAAGGCACCACAGAATGTAATTTATAAAAAAAGTTTTGATCTGCTCCGCTCAAATTTACTATTCACATCATTTTTGCAGCATTTATGAGCTACGATGAAACTCTCCAAGAGTTCCAAAAATTGTCGGATCAGAGAAAGCAGGATTCTTGGCTGGAGGCTGAAGGACTTTTGAGTCCGGATGAGCTTTTAACCCTTAAGAGGGACGCAGGAGTGCAGACAGATGAAGCGTAAGTGTATAGCCAATAGCCACGAATTGAGTGAAATATTATACTGGAGATTTCTTATTTTAAAAAGCCGGAACGAGTTTCCCTTAGTATCATCTGCAAAACGGAAACGCCGAGATGACTCAGGAACACCCGAAACTCCAGCAGGGGCAGCGAAACGAGTTCGAGAAGCTCTTACTTCCGCTCTTGAACTGGACAAGATAGAATGGCAAACTGAGAAACTTTTCATGGAGGAAGAACTGGTAAGACGCCGCGATGTGACGTTAATAATCATGTTTTGTGTTGTAAATAAGCCAAGTGTTAATCTAGGCGGAGAAAACAAAGCGTATCCTGGAATTAGAAGCGATATTGGTTAGTTTTTGTCATAAAAATTCAAATAAAGTTTTAATGTATTCGATGCAAAATTTTAATACTTGACAGGATGATCTTCAGAACCTATCAGCTATCCGCACTCTTGGAGAAGAGCTACAAGGTGTTCTTGCGGAAGAAATTAGGGGAATAAACACACTTCCGACAGTGCAGACTGTGAACTCAGAGACACAATACGACCCCAGCGTCACTTGCTTTGTGCAAACTCAAACGGATCTTTTAGGAGTGAGTCAAGGGTCTCAAACACTGCCGGGAGCGCAAATTATAGACTCCGAGACAC
>JAAXYW010000396.1:0-39341 GCA_036851895.1 Orthonychiurus folsomi | reverse complement strand
TCCTCTCAACATTGTGTATCAAAATCCAAAATCCTGTGCAAATATTAATGCTGGAATACATGTACCAAGAGTCTTTGCATATCCGATGTGTATTTTCTTCCAAACCATTTGTCCCGACGAAATTTTGAATAAAGACTGGGTTGAGTTTCATTCGTACCATGCTGAGATCCTGGATGAATGATGAGAATATTATAGTAATTCAGATTTCAGTATGCACTATTTCATTCTTCTCTCGCCGCGGTAGATAATATACAATTTATCTTCCTTGCTAAGCTGTTGTGAACATCCCATTGTATTCCAATGGTTGAGTTAGTTTCATGCTGTACTCTTGTATACAATTGTGCTGTGCTTGGGCCGAATAATTAGATTTATGGACTAAATGGTAATGCAGGAAAGAGTAAGGTGCATCAAGACTCAATTGACATTGAACTGCCAAGAGGATTGAACTCCCTGTTGTTGTCTATGTCGCGATTAGGATGAGAAAACCATTAATTCAATTTAACATATAAATGCGTACGTATCTGTATACTGAGTATTATAGCTAGTTCTAGGTCTTGCACTGGCTGCACTATGAAAAATTATGAGGACATTTTGATTGTTGGGGCTTTAATTGGATCGAGGCATATGTTTATGGTGCTTAATATTTGTATTATTTGTTTGATTTGCAGGTTTGTCTCTGGACACGAACCTCCCCATGTCTTCAATGGGTCCTCAGAGCCCTATTGACCTGAAACCTGACACAAGTATGCTCTCTTCCTCTGGGGGTGCATTCAGTCCTACGGGAGCTGGGCCTACTTCACCCAGGTATGCAATGAAATTCCTTTGTTCCCTCCATGGGGTTTCTCGGAAGATACGCGAATCCATAACCCGAATTTCCCATACTTCCTTCCAATTTTTATGATTCAGTTCGCGTTACACGCTGATAAGGGAGTGGTGATTATATATTCCAAATGATTTTTTTATCCCTGATTGAGGGGATTTTGAAAGCCCATGTCTGGTTTGCTGATTTCATTCGGCAAAGTACGTGCCGCCCATTGACTGACGAGTTATTGACTTGTGGACCTTGAGTGTGAGATGCATTCGCAATAATCATAAAATCCAACTAATGCTACCTATAGAGGCGGTATCGTGCAAATTGCAAGGAATCGTCACAGTAAAAACGAACAGGATGTGGACAAACAAATGCAAAGTTACAATGACAGTATTATTTCTATATTGACAAGTCCTGTGAATTTATTCACTGCACTGAACTTATGGCGACTCAGAGGCACTGCTAATCCAAGATGAAATATGAAAACTCATGGAAAGCAAATGGTTTTTTTTGAAAATTTAAGCTGGTCTGCCTTAGTTCGATCGTCTGGCTTGAGAATGTGTAAACATTAGAGAACCCATTCAACTCTGGCATAATTTATTTAGGTTGAGTGCCCAAGCTTCCTGAAGAAATCCCTCTGCGTAATGCAAGCGCCAGACAACATGAGGAATAAATCCAACAATTTGTATTATTCTTTGGCTGTCTTTCGTTGGAATTCTTGAGAAGGGATTACATTTGTTAGAATCTGAGCTATGAATGTGGATGGAAATTGGATAAAATGTTCAAATAAACAACTCGTGGACATGGTAGGCATTTCTTTCCACCAGACCTACAGAAGACAGTGCATGGTTCTGAATTTGGCTTAAGATGTTTGGCATACTTAACTAGCAGGGAGTTCAGATTGAGACGAAAACAATGGAATCGAAAGACCTGGTTTTCTCAGGCTAATGCACAATCTTGCTGCAGTGTTGAATATAACGTAACTTGATCTGGATAAAAATTGCCCGTCTGGGATTTACTTTCAATTATAACTGGAGCTAACTCCTAAGAAATACCACCGGATCGCATTTCTCTTAACGTCTTAACTTTGAGGAAACGTGCCTGTTTGCGTAGTCTATCTGTAATGAGTCACTACAGAAATTCCTGTCAACTTTGTACCATACAAAGGTTACAGTAAGGGATTAATTCATACGTACGTATAAGCGAATGAAATCAGTCAGTCCAAGTCATTCACTCCTGACGAACGTAGATTTGATTCCGTTACCCATAATTTATCCGGATTTATGTGCAAATACTGTGTGGATTTTAATTATTACTTTTTTGTGTTTTGTTCCAGTTTACCACAATCCTCCTTCTCCCTTGGTTCAGGATTCCTGAATTCAAATGGAAACGGAACAAATGGCCTATCAAATGGAAGTAGTAGCAACGGTGTGTCTCCGACGAATGGACAATTCCCACCGAATCATCCTTTGAGTGGTTCCAAGCACCTTTGTAGTATTTGTGGAGACCGAGCATCCGGAAAACACTACGGTGTGTACAGTTGTGAAGGTTGCAAGGGATTCTTTAAAAGAACTGTACGAAAAGATCTTTCCTACACCTGTCGAGAGGATAGGAGTTGTGTCATTGACAAGAGACATCGAAACCGATGTCAGTACTGTAGATACCAAAAATGTCTGTCCATGGGAATGAAGCGTGAAGCTGTTCAGGTTTGAATTTATTTAATACTTCATACGAATTACATGTTTTCTTGTTAAACCTCGTTGGATTAAGCATCTTTAAGACTGCTTGTTGATATTCTGCTATGTTTTTACCGAACCCTTACAGTGATTGTCTATGCACCTGTGCAAGGACCAAGGTTTAAATTATATGTTAATTCAGTACAATTTGACTTCCTGGCTTTTTGTCCAAGTGGACTTTAGTTTAGTTGGCTTTCCTTTGATTATTATGTGCTGGCTTTGACCTAGCTTCTTATTTAAATTGGGATTTGAACGTGGAATTAACCCTTGCATGTTTGTTCTGATTTTTATGACGCTTTTGCAAAATCATACAGTATCTGCATGAACGGGGTTCTAGAAGACGGTCCTCTGCACAGGTGAAGACACTAATTGTCTAACTACCCTTTTTGTGTTAAAGTATTTGTGGAATTGTTTCTACTTGCGTTAACTGGCTAACTAAAGTATAATGTCTTGCATTGTTTCCCCTAGGAGGAGCGACAAAGGACAAGAGAAAGAGGAGAAAGTGAAGTTGACACGACTTCTGTTCAATCCGAAATGCCGTTGGATAGGATAATTGATGCAGAAAGAAGGGTCGAGTTGAGGGAAAGACCGGTGATTGACATGGAATCCATGTCAATGTGAGTAAATGGTTTTTTCAAGCCCTCATATTCATTCATATTCTGGGTTTCTTTAACTTTAGTTTCTTTCGTCCGTAAATTTTCAGGTCAGAGATTTATCAGGCAGCAGACAAGCAGCTCTTCCAACTCGTCGAGTGGGCAAAACATGTTCCACATTTCAATGAACTCACTCTCTCTGAACGAATCATTATTCTAAAAAGTGGTGAGCAAGCCAATTGAGTTATCACATAAAATGTTGAGTATTTCTGTTTTCATTTAAGTAATGAAACAAATTTTAATTTTAGGCTGGAATGAATTGTTAATCACTGGATTCTCACATCGGTCAGTCGATGTTAAAGATGGTCTCGTATTAGCCAATGGGTTAACCGTCCACCGTAACAGCCCAGGGCTGGTAAGTAACACCAAATTTAAGTTTGCCACGGATTCCATTTAATAGTTTACTCTCCTTGCAGGCTGGTGTTGGACTGCACCTAATATTTGACCGTGTTATCCCAGAAGTTGTAGCCAAAATGCGGGATATGAAAATTGACAAAGCAGAACTTGGATGCTTGAAGGCAATCATTCTTTTTAATCCCGGTAAGTATATAGTAAATTGTGAGGCAACAACGACTAATATTTATTTTTCCTAAAATATGGGATACAGCTTGTCGTCTGAATCTAAGTTGTGCTAAATATGCGTATTATTTCTTCCCAGATGCCCCTAACCTCCCTCAAACGTCAGTACCAGCAATTGAAACTCTTCGGGACAAAGTATACGCAACACTAGAGGACTACACTCGAAACACTTATCCTACGGAAGCAGGTCGATTCGCAAAGCTGCTTCTGCGACTCCCAGCTCTTCGCTCCGTCTCCCTCAAGTGTAACGACTACCTATTTTTCTCGCGAGTTGTTCAGACACCCATTGACAAATATTTGTTGGACATGTTGGGTTCATCAAATGATACTTAATTCCGGAATGATTGCATGGACGGAAGAGCACAATAATTCGTGAAACTCACGAAGAATTTGACATAAGTACATTTGTGCTAAATTTTTTTTATTCCTTTCTCGGAATGACTCCAGCTTTCAAGCTTTCACTTTTTGTTTTCGTCGTCTTACAATTAGTTGACTTAGTGCTATGAGAGACCTGGTGTTGATTCGGCGGTTGGCTTCCATCTGACCGAAGTTCTTCACTAAAGTTAAATGGATTTATTTTTATTTAGTTAATCACGTCACTGTTGTTGTTTTGTCGCTAATCATGTTATACACTCTGTTTAGTTATGTTTGTACTAATTAATTAAACATACTTAATAACTATTTTACATCACAGAATTGTTACTGTGAATGGGTTTTATATTTGTTATACGTCCAAATGTGTATCTTTGCAAACGATTACGGGGTGCGTGAATTTTGCTCTGGTAGCTAATCATGTATATGTGCGTTAAAACTTAATACGCATTGCTCCTTAGTGGACACTGTATTAGATAATATTGGCAAACTTACTACAAAATAGTAACGGTCTAAATTTTGAATTAACATCAAACGCGTTGTGTGTTCCGACATTTCCACTTAATAAGTCTAAAACACCAACCATTGTGGAATGCATTTATCTTACACAGACGGAATTTATAACATTCACGTCTTTAACATGATTTATGTTATAAAATGAGGAAAATGTACTAAGGAATGTGTATGCACATTGCTAATCAGCTGAGAACCTCATTCTGTGTTGTGGACTTATGGATTGAATTCCATGCATTCGGTTGTGCATCTGTGATTTGAACTTCTAACAAAACAAACCCCACCTCTTGGGGGTAATTAACTAAGAATGTAAAAGTAGGCAAATTGTGCATAAAGTAAGTTACTGCCAATGAATGTAGCATAATTAATACATGCCGAGGGAACACAAGTTGCTAAATTGTGGGTTTAAGCAAGTTAACTAGGCTAGCGTGGAATGTAAGTAGGTAGGATTAGAAAGAGGGTGGCCGAACCGAGGCAGGAAAACAGTCAGTTTGATACCAAAAATTTTAGACGAGAGTAATAGAAAATGTATGTACCTTTATGAACGAATTCGTAAATCAATCATGACTAAACTTACTAAACAATAATATATTTGCATGCGTGGAATGTATTTATTTCTTGACATTTGGCCTAAGTCCTAGTCAGCCTGTCCAAATAACTAGAGTTTAATCAACTTAAAAGTATCACATTTTAGGAGAGATCAAATCACATTTCATTCACATTTTTTTCAAAGTTTGTAGAAGCCCATGTGATTTCCCAGACATAGTATAACTTTTCTAAATAGTTTGATAACTTGGCATGTTGTAGAAGAAGAAGGCTTGGGCAGGCACTGTGCAATATTTAGCTTTGATTTCACAAATTGTTAATTGTGCATCATGATTTTTTCATCACTGAAATTTATGTGAGAAACACCCCATGAGCATGAAAACTCTAGTGCTTAAATTACTTCATTTTAATCATCGGTGTTGATTTGCAAAAATGTGGATGATTGTTACTCTCCTATATTTCGAATGAGTATATTGTAGTTGTATGTTGACAAGGCATGAGATCAGAAATATACGTTTAAGAAACATCCAAATTGGTACTAATATTGTACGTATGAAGACGTAATGTCACCCAAACCTTAAAGACTGTTAATTACTTTGGAGTAGGATGGAATTGGGTTAGCTCTAGTTTAATTAAATGTTCTTTTTCATTGACAACCTGAAATGGGATTAACCTGCGTACTGCAAAAACCTTGTGAGAGTGACAAAACTCATTTTGCTTTACACTGTAATGGCACCTATTTTTTCTAAATGTTTTGCCCATTATTGATTCTATTTTTGATTGAATGTTGGTTAACTGCGTGATCTACTCGCTCGCCGCACTCCTTGTACTTATTCTTTCTAATTATGAATACATTAAAACGCTGAATAGAATCTTTGCAAATTAGCTTTGGTCGTTAAGATGAAATGGGACTACGCATTGCTGGTTACTTCTGTTTGCTGCTAGTAAGATTTTACTGCCTTTCCGTACTTTTCTGAACTAGAATTAGTTAGTTAAATGACAATGTAACATAATTGTATTTATTAATTTAAGAATGCAGGGGAAGGTGGGGTAGTTTGGTGGAAGATGCTCTTACGTTACGTGCGTGTAGACTCCCCCATCTTTATGGTGACTGTTTCCAGTTTACAACTGAGTACATGTAACTACTAGATTATTAAAGTGCATGGCATGTGAAGATAAGTAGATTAAGAATTTAGGGAGAGAAACGCATGCATAATTATAATTGAGACAAATTATGAGAATAGAAAACTTATATGTTCACCTGAGACGAAGTCTTATGTGCATGACCAGTTCAAAGATAATGAGTGTCCTCGTTGTTTTTATTCCTAAATATAAAAATATATTCTACTTATAGTAGGTGATTCAGACACACAAATCTAATGAAACAATAAAACAAAAACAAGTGATAACTAAATCAAATTAAATTATTTCATTCGTTGAACCATTTGATATACTGCTTCGACTCCATTGACTTGTCGCAGACTGACTGCGAAAATTTGACATTGATAAAACAAATGCCAACTCCGTGATCAATTGAGAGTTTCAATTCCGGTACTGCGGTTCAATGCCTTTAAGTGCATTGGGGATTTAATTGTATTTTTAATGCTTCAGATGTAACTGAAGTAATATTAATATGACTGACAGCTAGAGTTATGACCGATACCGATAAAAGCTCGTATGGGCCTGATAAAACGACTCGGGTGATTTTGTCAGGATAATTTTTACATGTTGCTGTGAACATGCTATGCGCATAATTCAATTCCTCTTTTCGTCTAACGCCACGGCCTGTAAAACGGCCAGTCTCCAGCACAGTGCACGCTAATTCCATGCTCAAATCACCCATAAATCAATTAAAACCGGCAACTTCGTAGGAAAGGAAGTGCTTGACATCTGACCTACAATATTTTACATGTTGGGTGCATAAACCGACAACGCGAGTGAAGTGAGTTTGCTTTGTGCTTTGCATTCAAGAGTTTACTGGGTGAAAGTGAAGGATGAAAGAAATGCAGGAATTAGATTCCTGATCACAAAGCAATGAAAATACTCATACTAGTTAAACGGTGAAACATTTGTGCGAATTTTCAATATAACCACAGATTATCCTGGCCCTGCCCTAGCTAAGCTTCTAAGCGGCTGCAATTTGTAAATCGAATGAACTATTGACCAAGACCAGGGATAAAATTTGTGCAGACATTAAAACCTTTGGGAAAGAAGAAGGCATTCTTTAACAAAAGTGGACCTTGTTGGACCTAGCCAAAAATGTGAGTCAGAAAGGGTAGCTGAGCTAATAATATCGTGTAGGCTGCATTTGATCAACTTCATTTTGTTTTTCTCAAAGCTGAGCAAGGCAAATCAGTGAGGTCCTAGCATTTGACGGCGTCACAGAAGACCGTATCTGTTAGGAGTGTAATATTTCGGGCGAGCATGCAAATGAAAATTCTACAGAAATCAAATTGATTGTGCTGATCGATACATATTTAAGTGAAAGATCAATAAGCATTGCAAATACTACAACTCGCAACTGGTTGTTAAGAAGACGCATTCATTGACTGTAAGATTTTCTCTCCGGCCCGTCAAATGATCCATAATTCATAAAAACACCACTTTGATTTTCCTCAAAATATCCGACGACGACACGAGTTCCATCAGTCACGGAATCCCTTGTTTCGTCGGCGCCGATGACACACATGTCCTGTCCTGAGTGACAACTCAAAAAACTCCATGTTAGCTCTTCCAATGAATATGAGGTAGGCACACTAAGACGGCTTGCCCGCGCTTCTTACTATTGCCGTCTATGAACATGAACTAATTACCAATCCTATAAGACACGGCATTAAAAGTTATTTCCCGCATAAAATAATTATTTCAATTCCCGCACAAAATAATTAGCCCACATATACATTTAGCTAGAATAATGAACAGCTCAATCCAGCATCGTAAGATGTTCAATAATTATAATTCAATAATAAAATGGCGCTTATATACATGACTTAATGAATGGACTGACATTGGTCGGTATGCGCAACGTATGCAATTGCAAGCACAACATTGTCTTGGACCGAATGACTAACTAAGGAATGTGTATTAACAATTTAGAACAATGAATTCATGGCTTGGCATAAAGAGAAATTGCCGCTTAACCAAAATTTTAAGTTAGAAGAAATTGCAGGTAGGATTGTAAACAACGTAATTCTCGTATTTGTTGCATGTGGACATGTAGTTGACAGACAGATTTGTTATCCGGCACAGTCTTGCGTTGCAGACGAATTGTTGTTGATTCCATGGCTCTTAGAAAAGAAAAGGGCAAATTCTTTAGATGAAGAATATGAGGATTCTTAAGGGGCGAACAGGCCAACCCCCTAATAAATAAAAAGAAATAATAAAATAGTGACGCACAAGAGGAATAGCTTGTGACCGATTTACTTTTATTTTCTGAGAAAAGGATCAGACCCAAATTCACCCACTGGACTGAGGTATAAGGATTCGTCGGCGTCTGTGCTTCGTTTGAACTGGTCTTGTCTTGAGCTGCCCGGCAATATTCCACTTAACAAAGCGAAAGTACAAAGTGTAATTGGTTTATGACAGCACTCATAATGCTGGACATCCTACTCAAAATCTCCGAAGATATTATGATGTGCTCAATTTTTATTGCTCAAAAAACTCCTGAGCTAGTTATGTCAGTTTTATCACAAAACGTGCTAATTGGAATAACTTTAGCCGGTATTACGGTGATTTTGTGGTACTACCTGTTTTGGAAGCCGTTCGACTGGTACAGGGTAAGTTCCGATTTCCGAATGAATTACATATTTTTGCCATCATTGAATATTGTAAACTTTGTTTTGTATAAACTAGTAAGTATTTCAGTGTTCTGAGAAATTTTCTTTTATGTATAAAAAATTTACTTTTAACTAGGATCTTACAGAATTAGGATTTGATGACATAAATCGGTCAGGAAAGCTGAATAGGGATTCGAGAAGAGATGCCATTAATGACTTACGGCGCAAAAGACAGATCGGTGATTTGCCGCCTGTCTATCCAAATGGATGGTTCGTCGTTCTGGAATCGGACGAACTCCTTCGCGGGGGAGTAAAGGAGCTCTACGTTTTTGGTTAGTTTATTCTTGGACTAGTGAAACCAAAATAGAAAAATTCACCTGATAACTTATGCGGTGTTGCGGACAGGTATGAATTTGGTAGCTTGGAGGGGTCAAACTGGGAAAGCATATGTGGCGGATGCGTACTGCCCTCATTTGGGTGCGCACTTGGGCGTGGGTGGCAGAGTTTCTGGAGAATGTATCGAATGTCCATTCCATGGCTGGCGATTCCAAGGATCAGACGGAGCTTTGTCCAGCATTCCTTATTCTGACACTGGTAAAAATAAAAATATTGAGTTTATCAAATTGAAATCTTCAACTAAAAGCATTCTGGTTTGTGCGTGAACTCATAGCCTTGTCAGCCAAAATAAAAATGTGGACAATAACGGAAATGAATGGATTCATTTACATGTGGTATCATGCGGAGGGTGATGAACCGAGCTGGACGCCGGAAAAAATTCCTGAAATCGAATCTGGAGAATGGATTTATCGTGGGCGCTCAGAATTTAAAGTAGGATGTCATATTCAGGTGAATTACTTCAAATTTTAATAGTTTCCTTCCGGAAATTTTTAAAATGGAATGGTTTATTTGATAGGAAATCCCAGAAAATGGATCAGACATGGCACATTTAAACGTTGTCCATGACAAAGCAATGATGTGCGGCGGTGAGCCGGAGTATTCATTTCTTAAATGGGATTTTATTAAGCATGCTTGGTTGAATGGAACCTGGAAGACATCCGAAGAACCAGGAGAAAAACATGTAGCAATTATGGGCGTCGAGCATCAGATGTGTCTTTTTAACAAATTCCCAATTTTAAATATGAAGGTTAAAGTGAAGCAGGTAGGACCACACGTTATGATTTTTAAGATTATTAAGGTATCTAAAATAACATGGTGTTTTTATGGTCGGGTAGGTGGGCCCAGGAACGGTGTCACTTATGTTTCATACAATCTTCGGACCTGGCATTTTATTCCATACCGTGACTCCAATTGAGCCACTGGTCCAGAAGGTATTGCATCGGTTCTACTCCGCCAAAGCGTTTATCCATCCTTATGGCAAATTGATTCTCCTCGGAGAAGCGATCATGGTAAATCAAATACTGACATTTGGAATTTATTTGAACTAAAATTTAAATGTATAAATATGGATTACCCTGTGCGCAGATTGAACGTGATATTCGAATATGGAATCGCAAGATGTTCATCAGTACCCCAATTCTCACGAAGGAAGACAAACTGATAAAATCCTTCCGGAGGTGGTACTCACAATTTTATTCAGAGAACAGCCCGCGTCATTACTTTTCCAAGAACGACAACAACGCCAATACTCTTGAATTTTAAATCATTTACGCAAGAACTTGAAATCCTTCCTCTATTGCGCTTCTCGCGTTTAGAGTGATAGGATAGAACTATTCTTCTGAATGTCAATTAAGTAGGATATCGTTTTGAATTGATCGCTTTCATAAATGTCTTGGACCAAATGTTAAGTTGGACTCACATTCTGATCTTTATCTCACGAGCAATTTACGTAGTGACTAATAATTACTAAGGCAGTGCGGCGCAACAACAAGTTTAAACTTTTGTCAAGTGTTGTGGTAAGGTTTGTCCGTTCTGCTAACTGTTAAAATTTAATGCGGGTGGACATCGGGATATTAACTGTGGATATTAGAATTTTGTTGAAGATGAAATTGGGGTTCCTTCAGCTCGGTTTCGGGTAGTTAATAGGTTAATTTAATCAAATATAACTCATCGAGTTGAGAATCGGAGTTGAACTGCTTGGAATAAATCAATTTATTAAGTCACGCATTCAATTATCCATATTATATGACAGATTTATAAACAACTAGTGCTGCTAATTAAAAAACTAAAGTCCGTCAGATCGCAATAAAATTAACACTAACTGGCTGCGGCACACAAATACGAAATTATATAATTACAACACCTGAACTAGTCTGAACCAAGTCAGTTTTGTGTAAATACTCTGCCAAGTTGTATGCTAGTCAAATTATACAAATCACCAGTCGAGTTATAGTCAAATAAATAAGTGCACCTGGGTTTACCCAACAAACAATAAAACGTACAACAATGACACATAACAATCAATATAAAAAACAAAAGAAGTTAAATGCATTTATATTCTATCACGTTTAGTGCATACAAATCCCCTCTGTCTTAACGTTTTTCGTTATTCCTGCCTGGCTCCAATCAAGCTTCGATCCGAATTCTGTACATATATTCCGCCATCAACTCAACTCACGTCATTCCTTGCATTCGAGTTCACGCAGTGGGGAGGGAAACTGATGGCCAATTGCCAATTACCGGTAAAGGCGGCAGAAGTCTCTCAGAAATCGGTGCATTTCTTTTGGGCCTCGAGAGCTAGTAAAGAAAATGCCATAAAATTATTCATTTACTAAGATGGATTAGGGCAGGTTGGGAAAGGCCTGGTTAGCTCATTGTAGAAAATAAGATGTAATTTTCGTGTTGTAATAATGAAATCATTTAACTAATAATGACATACGCTTTTGTAATTGCAGGTGAAAATTAAGTTATAACTTCTTAAATAAGGAAATTACTATAAATTAGAAAATGGTTAATAGCTCGGGACATAGTCCAATTTCCTTTGCATCAAAATTTTCAAAAGTAGCGAATTGGAAAGGAACAAAGTGTGGCAACGACCGCTAGAATCTTCAGCAGCAAGTATTTTTGTGTCTGAGAAATGATTCGTACTTACTTCAAGACCTGATCGTGAAATCGTTGCATCTGCTCAATAGTTGCAAATGGATGACCGGAAGTAGAATTATTTGGCAATTGCTTCAAAGAATTTTCCAACCAAACAGAGAACTCCTGAAAAAATGAATACAGGTCTACAGTGAATTTGTTAGTTCAAAATTAGTTCTGGACTGTAATGTAGATTAACTTTACAAACGCTTACATTTCGCATGAATTCCTTCAATTCATATAAAAATTCGCACACTCCTGCTAAAAGTGGAGAGGGTAAACTAAAAATTGACGCAGTAATGGCCGAGTGGGTGAGCAATGCTCCGTGTTGCTCCAAAACTGCGAACACAAGAGCTCGTCTTTGTGCCAAGTCTTCAATGTCCTAATAACCATAATTTTTTGTACATTGATGATTTTAAACACATTATTATGTTTCTCTCTATTAGTATTTTACCCTGGAGCGTCTAGCTTGATGTACAAGCTCATACTCAAATTTATATACAGAAGTATTGGCTTCTCGATGATCTAAATGAGATCCCTGCGCGGCCAATTGGATGATGTTCCCCAAAACTTGCGAGCGCAGCAGGTGCACAGGGCACCGCTGTAAGTATCTACAAACCCGAGTAATGATTAACAAGAACGTCTCGTTTTATTACAATCAGGTGTAGTTAGTACCTTGCGCAAAGCCTGAAAAAATCGTCTACTGTGTCCGGATTATTCCGAAGACCTTGTGGTTCAACCAGGAGTCGAAAAGTTGGATTAAAAAATGCCTCCAGCATTGATAGGAGACCAGGAATGCACTGCTCTTCCCCACCGTATTCGTCCACCAGAACGGAACCCAGATACAAGAAACAGCTGTGGTGATGAGCGTTGTACATGACCACCAGCTGAATAGAAAATAATAATGAAGGAAACTTATAGTTTTGCGGTGTCTAGCCATTAGCCAAGTTTGTTAATTCAAATTGAATTAATTCTACTCACCTGATTCACTAATGCTGCCAGGAAAGGATGTGAATGTTTTCCAACGCAACGGACAGCGTAGCGTAGTGTACGACACCACCTTTCCATTACTCTAGGGTCCGCTTGAAATCTGTCACACACAAGTGACATAACTGGCCAAACGTCTGAGCAAATTACACCTTGGCAAGGGTGGTCTTCTCCTTCATTTAAATTTACTTCTGTGCTACGGAAAAGCGCCGACAGCCTATCTAGCCAGAATGAAGGGTCGGCTTTGGTTCCTCTTTGGGGCGATGTTATTTCTCCAGTCATCTGTTTCAGAAACAAATACAATGCATAGGTTATAATGCCCGATAACAATCGTAAAATCTCGCCTCAAATTCTACGTTATCGTAATGGCTCAGAAACAGAAAATGCTTAATAGGAGACAAGAAAGTAACAATTCCCAACCTGTGCAAGTTGACTCAATGGCATCAGCTGACTTCTGCAAATCAACTGAATTGTAGGCGACAGTCTATCTCTCGGCATGATTCCAACAACATGACCAACACCTTTCACAATTATCAATGTTTAACTTTTACAAACTGTACTTTAAAAACTACTAATAAAATGCAAACGCTAACTTACCACGAAGAAGGCCGATGACAGCATCATTAGAAATGTCACTCCCGTCCATTTGCTTTAGGAGATGGAGAAGGCTATCTACATGGTTGGGTGCGATTTTATTCGCACACGTTTGGCACATTGTCTACAAGATCAATAGCAATTAGGTATGCTACAAATATGAAAACAATCATCCAACTTACCAGCAGCGCAGCACCTGCCGCATTAGACACATCGGGGTGTTCTAAAGAACTAGCCAGAAAACTCATCGCTTTTATTAAATACTCCTCTGGATGTTTGTTAAACCACGCCGATAACCCTCCAATAAACTTTACTGCAGCTATTCGCAAGCATACATGTCGCCATTCAGACCAGCCCAGTACCCTTGCAACAATAGGTTCCACGATTTCGGTGTCCGAGCTATAAAAGTAGAATACGTATCGTCAGTAAAGGTAATTCTACAATTACATGGTCTCTTGTAATGTCTTATTTGAACATAAACGTACTCGTCTATTGTGCGAGATACAGTGTGCATCAAAAACAATGCTGCTTCTTGTGAGTACCACTCAGCATCTGGTCTTGCCAACTGAATCCCTAAGTCGTAAAAAACCTGAAGGCCACTCACAACAAATATTAAGTCCTCAATAGTTTCCGCAGTCCTCTTGCGAAAATCATAGAATTCGTCGTTAGGTGTTAAAGGACCTTCCTATAAAATACGAGGGTAGCCAAAAGATAGCATTCCTATAGTCACACACATGGCACAATACAATGTAATGCGACAAATGACAATATTTAAGCTTACATGATCAGGCTCAATGTAACAATGTTTGAACATTGCTGAAATAAATCTGATAACGTATGGCCGAAATAGTGTATTCATTGGTAGATCGTGAGCATGGTACAAGTCTTCACCAAGTCGATACCAAAATCCAAATGTCATCTCGGCGACCTGTGAAATATTAAAAAAACAACGTATTATTCATGAATCTTTTGACCACAAGACCACATATAAAAATTTGAATGCAATAATGATGTTGTAACCTCATAGTCGTGATGTGCCTCACACAAGAGGAGGAGATCAATTATCCTGATGGAGTAGTGGGGATTGCGAGAGCACCTTAACATGTTCCGAACCATTGAAATTGCGTAGTCCGTGAACATTCTGGCATAATTTTGTGTCCTATTGTATGACAAGAGAATAAAGTGTGACTAATAAGCGCCTGAAGGCTGTAGAATATCCAAAAGCCAATACTAAACCACAGATGAGAAGCATTACTTTTCCTGGTCTTCCTCTGCTACTGAGTACTGGTAGGCCTCCTCGAAAGATAAGAGCGCGTCAAAAAGTGCAGTTTCTAGAACTTGGAAATCAGTTCCATTATTGTTTCCGGTTGAGTCCAGGTCCGGCAATACTTCAATGACTGAAGAGATGCTATCTGTAGCGACCGAGTGAATTCGAGATGACGTCTGAGATGTAAAACACATTTAAAAAATATAGAAAACCTTTAGTTATGTAATAAAGTAATACTCATCATTAGTAAATAAAACGAGGAATAGAAAGTTTACCTTGCGGTCTCTTAATTTGTTCACAGCGAAACATAAAATATCACCCGGCCTATCACTACAAAATACTTCTGGGTTCATTGGCACCCATGACTTGTAGCAGTTCAAAACACCATAGCTTACAGACTCCAGGGGAAACCCAGGTGAGCTCCCAAGCGCATTTACACATGATGTTAGAGTCTGCAAAAATGTGAGGAATTATACAGTGAAGTGAACAGCACATTTGATCCGAGTAATAATTCTCACATTACCTGCTTCAAAAATTCCAGAATCGTTGGTGCAACGGACTCCAACTGATTAATAATTTGATTTCGTCTATTCTCTCCAAGCTGTAATTTTCTTGAGTGAACTTCTTCCGGGATGAAACTGAGAATTTCTAAAAGTGGGTACCAGTTATTTGCGTCAGAGCCAAAGGTATTTAAAAGATGTCCAATTGGGTCTGCCCAGTTTGCTGCCTTCAGCACCATATGGGCCACTGCTAAGCATAACTGCAAAGATTACGAGTAAGTATTTCGGCTTCAATTTAGAATGGTAATTGCTTTTGACAAATACTTACCTGATTCACAATAGAACTTTCGGTTGCGCCATTTATATTTTTAACATGTTGGATGAGAGAGTCGCGGAGAGGAATATGAGCTTCCGGAGGAAGTTCTTGGAATGAATTCTGGTTGAACAAGGATAAATACAAATTATTACTAAATGAAAAAAATTAAAAAATGATCCTTAACGAATAATCCGTTCAAGTCAAGTACAACTAATAATACCTGCCGGCTTCCGTTATAACCACTGCCACATAACTGACTTGCAAATATCTTCATTACTAACTTTACTCGTACCTGAATTTTGGTTCGAAGGGTGTGAGCACCAAAATATCTTGAATTCAAGTCTTTCCCCATATAAAGCAGCTGGTCAGCGCAGGTCCACGCATACACCTAATTCAGGTGAATAGATAATAGATTGAATAATAATTATCCTCAGTCGTACATCATTTTAACCAAACCTGTATAAATTCAAGGGCACCAACATAAGTTTAAAAATACAACATGACTTTGCACTTACAGATTTCTGAAAGTCTTCGAGATAGGCCGATGCAGCATGTTTTTCAGTGGAGGGAACAGATCCAGCATCCGAATAAAGAGTTTGAATGGCTGCATACAGTGTATTCAAGTCTGGATGACCACTTGGAGGAGCATCCATCCTTCTTCAATTGATTGTACTTTCAGTTTAAAATTCAATCTGTGCGGCTTTAAAAATTCGACTTGCACGAAGATCTTGCGTACGTAAAAAGGATTTTAACCCAACTGTCCCAACTCTTGATTCAGCGTGCCACTTGGTTATTCTATTGAACTTGAAATCATGCCTACCACGTGCACAATTTAAAAACTAAATATCCAACTATAAAAAAATGCAGGAAAGATTTCAGAGTAGTTGTTCCTTGATTGGGGTAAGGGAAATGTGGACTAGAGAACAGATTTGTGGCTCTCGAGTGTTCGCGCCTATGCTGTGCGTCACAACCCACATAAACAAATGCAGTATTTACCCTACACCTTGGATGCATGTAAGACAATGCGGAAAAGAAAGTCCACCTCCGAATCCGATATATGTTTACGTACAAAGTAATTTTTAATTTATTTTACTGTCCTTACATCCTGAATGCCATAAAATAGATATATTATAACCAAACTTGAACAAGATAAGAATCAAATCATCAACTTTACTCCTTCCTTTCTAGGTGATGTTCATCAGCGCGATGATGCCCAAACATTAGACATGGTAAAAAAAACGCTGGTTACGGTTGTAGTTCCGTTCCTACGTGCCTTGTTATTCTTAACCTTTATCCAGGTTTAGAATACCTAAAATAATTGCGATAAAAAGTTATAGTGTGCTGAAGAACGGAGTGAAACCTTAGATAATTATCGGAGCTATAACTAAGAGGTTTTCTCTTACATGAGCTAACAAGCTTCTAAGTTACAATATTAAATGTTTCATTGTCTAAAAATGAACGTAAAAACGCAGACGCAAATTAGTGTGTTAAAAGTTTCAGTCTTGATTGAAATCTCCATACCGCTGCCGCTATTGAAGAGTCCAATAGTACTGCGACAGAAAACATAAGCATGTTAACTTGAAACTCTGACTTTTAAACTGTAGCGCGACGATTTTTCTTGACTTTGATCTCCGGCGCCCATTCGTATCGCTTTTGGACGTGGAGCAAAGCTTCTACAGCAGAAAATGGTAAAATCGGGGCGGGATTGGTTGGAGTGGGTATGATAATATGCATACATGCGGCTGAATCTTCAGGCTTTCCTGGCACGCTGGAACTGGTATATTCAGAAGCGGCGGCAATACAATTGTCTATCTCTGTTTCATCCGCTTGAGAAGAGACATCAGTTTTTGACTGGGGTGTGTTCATTTTGGACAATGAAGGAATAAATTCCAATGACTTATGTATCAACGATTCCATCATGTGAGCCCATTCCTGATTTTGGTGGAAAGTCTGCAAGGCTTGGATCACCTCGTCGGCTCCTCTGGGATTTAGAAAAGTAGCTATTACGCTTTCACCAACTATATCCTCCTCCACAACCTTCATTCGTTTGAGCATTCGACAAGTGTAGTTTAAAGATAGGTCATCAAAATCGTCACAATCTTCCTCTTCTAAATCTGATACATCCGTCAGCGTTGGTATTGATTTGGCCGAGTCTCTAATTTGCGCAGACCATGATTTACTCGAGTTCTCTTTCACCACAGGGGGATCACTCCCGGCGCTGTTAAACTCTCTCACTGTCGATGAGACGACCTGATCGTTGTGTAAGATGTCGGTCTGATAAATAAGAACAAAATTGATTGAAGTGTTACTTGAAGTATTATATTAGTATCTGCATGCCCCATAACCTATGACTCACTAGAGAGTAAATAGCTCTAGCTCTACGGAACTCACCCAAGAGAAGATGGAAAAAAAGAGAATGTTGTCAGTCAAAGCCGTTTAAAAATTTTGTTTTAAATGTTACCTCAAAGGCAATATCGCGACCGGAACGACGCCCAAGACTTGTAGTTCTCAAGATGGACTCTATGTCCAGATTGGGGCAAAATTTGACAATAATGTAGTGCAGAACACTGTTCGCCAATACCAAATTCTCAAGCATTACCTCTGTTACCTAGAGTATTAGTAATTTCCAGTGATCAGGGTGCCGAAATGTTTTAGTTTAATAGTTGTCTTACTGCACAATTTCGACTCAGGTCAATTAGCCTCAGTTTTGGACATTTGATTGATGAGAATCCGGCAGAAGTCAAATACGGAAAATACACCAGCTTCAGGTCTTGTAAAACTGTAAAACAAAAGTAAAGAAATTGAATACGATCCAATCTTAGCTAGACAGCACTGAACGCATTTTTGAAAATGTCTTTGGACTTACACTCTAAGGAGTTAAGCACACTGGAGCGAACCAAGTTACCACCTGCACATGACGCCTGTCCTGCAGCTGCATCAACGCTATCAGGACTTGACCAGGAATCGTCAAATATTCCGTCATCGCTGACAATACTGTCAGATATGTCCAAATATCTCAAAAGCTTCAAAGCTTTAATCATTTTTTTGAATCCCTCATTACACAATACTTCTTCATTGCAGTTCAAAGTAAGACTTGTTAGGTTCGGACACTGCTTGGTCAATACTTCAAAGCAACTGGAGCTCGTGATAAACATGTTCGTCATAGTCAGACTTTCAAGCTTTTTGGGAAGGTTTTTGAAAAATTCAGAGGACGCCTGAGCCGCACGGAAGACTTGTGCACATTTTATCATTGCACCTTTAAGTGGTGTAGGCAACTCACAAATAAACTTTATCACCTTAAGTTTTGGTGAAAACTCAAGAAAAATATCAATTAAATCCGTTCGAGGGCAAATGGAAGCGAACTCCTCCAAAGCCATTTCCACATGGTGAAAGCACATCGTCTCCAAGTTTGGGACAGATCTGAGGATCTAACAAACAAAAACACGCATAAAAACTAACTCTGCAGCGTATTAGATAATCATGTGGATGATGCAGACTCGCCATCAGAAGCACGCAATGATTGTACACAGTATAATTGACAGCCCTTTGGTGAAGCTGACCGGCAAAGCATTTATAAGAAAATCTTTTCAAGACCTCATTTTTGCAATTTTTTGTGAGTGCCCTCTCCTAACTAATGAATGTTTCCTTATAAGATATTAGTAATGCCCCCAAAAAATACGGGCTACTTCAATTTCACAAAAACATGGCTAATTATGAAGTAGATTGTAACAAATATGATAACAATGCTACTCTTACTTTTCTGATACCAAGCTTGTCCCACGAATCCATACGAACATACAAATCTGTCATAGTCGCTTGATTTTTCAAAACACGAAGTATATCCGCGCCATTGTCTAGCTGGAAAGCTCTCATCTGAGAAACATCGGGCATAGTCATCTTCCTCTCAAAATACACGTCAATGATCAGGGAGACAAGTTTTAAGTGTTTGTAGTTATGATGCTTAATTATTTTTCTGATATGTTTAGGCTCCAGTGGTGTGTTGTATAAGTCCAGATGTTTCAGAGTGGTTAAATTGTTCAGTATAAAGGGTAGAATACAATCGTCCACGAACGAGGTTTTCATTATACATTGTCCATCATCCGAAGTTCTGAGGGAAAGAGCTTCCAGTCTTCCACTTGTCCATTGCTGAAGCCTTGAAACGTTGCAATTTAAGCTCCTGGTACAGTAGTTTGATGCCAAAGTTCGGTTGAAATAATATGTGCTCATATTAATGATGGTGAGAATCTTCAGCTGCTTCACACGTTCAATCAAACGCTTGGCTCTTAGTGAGGTATTGTGCGATCCAGCTTCCCAGGCATAAGGAAACAAATCTTCACTGAATAAGTCGGCTTCAATTGTTAGCTTAGTTAGTTTAGGAGATCTTGTCAGAATAGTCTCAATGATGGCTTGGTTCATCCGGACATTGGTGATACGAACACACTAAGCAGGTAGAAATACATCATTGAAGCTCACCAACATAAATATCCCATTATTCCTCCATGAAACTTACAATATCTTCGATCGGCATGACAGCCTTTTCCCACCAATGAGGCAACCGTGGTGAATCTCCTTCGTTTCCAATTTTCATCATTTCAGTTGGCCAGTAAGCTATAAGTATTCCTGTCAGTGAAGGATGTCCACCGATAACTAACTTAGCAAAGGAAGTTCTATCCACAAGAAAAAAATGCGGCCCATTAAAATCCAGAAAATGATGGGTCGATGATGCAGGATCCCTCGCCTCCGAAGGGTTTTTAAGCGTTAGCTGGTAATCTAGTGATGGGTAATTTTCGACGTGAATCGAACTAATGTAGGATACATATTGAATCTGCTCGACCAACAGAAATTAAAATAAACATTACATAACTTCAACATGTATGGCATCAAGGAAAAAAATTAACACCTTTATTGAACATATTCACCAAGGTAGTTCAAACAACTCTCCTTCAAGGAGAGTTGTTTAAACTACCTTGATATTCACTATACAATAATGAAGCATTCATCTGCAAACGTCGTTTGCCAATTCCACCCACTTCACCCATAGTTGCGCTGTTGCGCATTGTCATTTTAGTTACATCAAAATCGAACGACCACTACCAGCCCTGGATATAACATAAACTGTCAAATTTAACAAGTGGTGTTCTGATCTTCCAAAATCCCTGTTCAAACTCCTATTACCAAGCTAGCCCTTTCCTACAGAAATACATAACCTGACCTACCTTCGGAAATTGTTTTTGCTGCTGATGTGGTAGTGGTGGTGGCTGAATTCCAAGGCACGGAGGTTTCTTGGACAATGTAAAAGTGCAGCAGCAGTGGGCCGTGCCTTGCTTGCAACGACTCATCTTACGACGTATGTGTTTACCATTTATCTCAAACTGTTGTCAATTTGACCTGCTGTCCTGTGCACTGATAAATCTGACTGAGTGCCACCCCTCGCCTTTCTTTGTTTGACAGCCCAATGGAGGGAACTGAATCGCAATAGACAACAAGACGCAGCTGGATTTGAGGATTTGAATTGGTGGGTAATACTCATATGTGGATCATGTGTAAATTTGGGAACCAATTATTACACCCCAACCACAAGTCATGGCTTGTGGCTTACTACACAACAACGGGCGCATGTCGCCTCGCATAATGCCCAACGCATCTGCCTTTCTCCACTTTCTTTCTTGTGTTCTATTTCGATTGGATTGGTCGAGTCGATTCTTTGTTATCAAGTGCTTAATTTATTAATGCTCCAGTGATGACATAATCAGGTAAGTCAACGTTTTTTAAACCAATTAGTAGCGTCGTTCTGTGCGTTATTTGCTTTTTGTTGGGCTCTGCACTGTGGGTCGCATCCATTTTGCTTTATCGGAAGCCTGATGCGCTCGCGCTCGGTGGAGCGCGGTCGTGTCGTTTGGAAATAGGAAGCCGCATCTCATAAATTGTACGATTTTATCAATTAATATAAAAAAGGTATTCGCACGTCATTGACCTTTCTTGACGTTCCAGAATGTGCCTGAGGTCAGCTTCAGTTTCTGAGTATACTTTGGCATTCGTGTCCAAGAATTCCTTGACGGATTACGCCTTGAGGAATTACGCCCTGACCTGTATTGTTGGGCATTGAACGCAAAATAATTCTTTTGAGCATATTTATGTTAAGATAAGGTAATAATATGAGTGCTAATGATTATTCTAGGCTGTAAGCCCACAAAAATGATCTGAAGAGGAACTAGAGGGTAGGACCGCACAATCCTGGAGAACAAGCTGAAGATGAAGGTGATTTTTAAAGGAAAGAGAATGAACATCAGTGAACTTGGCGCTGCTGCTGCTTTTGATGCGCTAAAGAAAAATATTGAAGCATCTAGAATTGGCTTGGCGACCAATACTGTAAGTTACTTCACATAATATGACAATGAAAAATTGACACAAACAACCTCGTCGCAAGAACCACGGTCATTTCATGTCCCTATGCGAATCGAATCGAACTCGGTCAACCCTCTGATCCCAGATTGCGTAGGTAAAATGTTATATGTTAGTTCCCATTTCACTAATGAGAAAAACTTCTATAAAATTATAATCTTAGCTTTTCATTTTTATAGTTTGATTTTACCACACATGAATAAACATAAATTGATCAGTTTATTACAATTCACAGGTCACATATACAATAAGAATATTTCATCTCAATTTTTTTATTGAATTTGACCATTTCGGAATTAAATTGGAAATAAATGTGTGCCTCAAGGAAGGCACTAGAGATAGAGAGCGTCATAAATAGAAACAAACAGTACTTTGCATTTTGTTTTGACTTTTGAGACAATGATGCTTAAGCTAACATTTGGCACAGATTCATTTTTTAAGATAAGGTTTAGGATCAATGCAGTGCAAACTTACATTACTAATTACGATGCAACACACCGGTTAGGTTGCGGTTGTCTGTCGAAGGTGTGGGTGGGGGCTTTGATGGGCAACAAGTACCTGCGAAAGAAATACATGTGAAATGTGTTTAAGTCTATCTTTGGAATTTTTTTGGCTTGGCTAGCTTCTAAACCCAAAGAATATAGAAAAAATTCGGTGGATGCATCATGCACACCTCACACGACCGAAGGTATACTTGTATATTTGTTTACGTCATTTCGAAATTAACCCTTTCCTAGTATCATTTTAATTTTTAACATGTTTAAGTTGAACAGTACGTAAAAAACATTTGAACAGCGCAAATATTTTTAAACTTTATAATTTACATGAGTCGCATTAGAGCTCATTTGCATCGGTCGTTAATGCTCGACATTGCTATTTTCACAGTTAATTTCTTTTAATGATCCCTTATTTATTTTTCTGAGAATTTGTATGTGTTTTTTAAGTGTACAGGAGAAGGGGACAAGGGGAGTCGGACGGAGGAGCGAAGGAATTTTAAAAATAAAACGAAGGATTCAGCACCAGAGTGCGCGATTACGAGTTTGAGGGGCCGGAAAAATGTATATCTATGAATGAACCTGCCTCGACGCGACTCTCCTCGTCGGCTCTTCTCGTCCTGTACCTGTATGTATCCAAATCCCATTTCATAATCTGTGTTTGACAAAATAACCCTGATTTAAGTTGTGTATTTAACCGTGACCTCTTGTATTGCCGTGCGCCCGCATTCCGAGCCGTTGACTGATTGACTGACAAAAGTTTTGTCTGATCCGAGGCAAGCAACATTTGTTTTAAGATATACTTTTTTTACTTCCTTCCATCTATAGCTGCTATACTGCTTATGGTTAGTAATCAGAGATGATATTGATGTCCATTGTTTAATGATTTGATTCTTTTCAGAACACAGTTGATTCTATCATGCATTCTACTCGAAGATCAGCTCTTCCGGAAAAAGTCCATCAGATTTGGGACTGCATTGAACACGGACATGGAGCTTCGGGGGCCCTTGTCGACATGGAACGCCTGGTTTCTGTAGCAAACGCTGTTCACAAAATTAAAAAAGGTAACATTTTTATACTCGGTTGCAATATAATGAAAGGGGTTCTTAATTTATTCTCTGTTTTGAAGAGGATTTTGAGGAGGAATTAGAGAAAGCTGTGAGCGATGGTTTGGTTATATCTGAGACCATTGATAATAAAGGAAATGAAGTTGAAGTCTTTTCCTTGCCAGGTTAAAATTCTTTTTATCTAATCGCTTAATTGCACCAAATCACAGCTTTATAACAAAAAAAATATATCTTTAGATGCCAGAGCGATTGAACGCGGGGATCACGATTGGTATTGCTTCTCTTGTCATAAGGGTGGCAGTGTTCTCCTGTGTGAAGATTGCACCCGAGTTTTTCATTTGAATTGCCTGCCTGAACTACGAAAGCCTGAGAAAGACTTATTCGTGTGTCCATCATGCCACGTAAGATTTCAGCTATTACTGTGTGGTGACTAAAACAGCTTGCTGGAAGGACTTAACCGGACATACTTATTTGCAGATGATGTCCAGCAAACCAAGCACTATAAAAATGAACTTGAAGCCTAAGGTTCTCAACACATTGCTTACTTATATTTGTGAACGGCTGAAGGGCTGGGTAAGTGACTACACATAAACACTTCTGTAGAAAGCGAAATTAATATGGTGTTTGTTTTCCAGGAAATTCCTTTTTTGACCACGGCTGACCCTAAAATTTGGGCGGTTGAAACTAAGCGTGCTGCGAAGGAGGCTTGGCGTTTCAATATGTTAGTGTATTCACCGATGGACTTGAAAACAATTTCGGAGAAGGCTTCAGCTGAAAAGTAATTCTATATAACAGAGTGGGGTATCCCTAGAATCGCTGATACTAAGGCTCGCATCATATACTGCTTCTGCTTGCAATTGATGAAGTGTCGTCCACGATATATACGTGGCTTATTCTAAGTTCATTGACTTATTGCTTACACACAGGTACGCGAGTATTGAAGAATTCCAAGTCGATTGTGAGACTCTAGTACATGCGATTGGTTCTTTTTTTGGTGCGGATGTCCTCAAAGGCAACACCACTGGCGCGTCTTTTATGCGTGAAGCCCTACATGACATTCAGGTAAAGTTAGCATAAACTCTTAAACTGAATAAACTTCATACTAATTGTATCTGGCAATATAGGAAATTAAGCTATGTCACGATTGCTTTCGTCGTTCAAATGAAAAGAACCACGCTTGGTGGTTCTGCTTGCCATGTGCTGTTCCACATAAAGTAGTTTGGGCTAAACAAACTGGCTACCCATTTTGGCCGTCGAAGGTAAGAGATGTTTTGTGTTTTTTATAGACTTGCACTTCATTAATGGCATTCTTAAATACGCGGTCACATATCAGGTTATGAAACAAGAGGGAAATAAGTACGATGTTCGCTATTTTGGCGGAGGATATGAAAGAGCAGTCATTGATGCGAAGAATATCCAGCCAATAGAGACGTCTTTGGCAACTCTTAAAGTACGAAGGACTGCTAATTGGAATGACGCTTACGATGAGCTGCAGAAGTTCATGGAAATTGCTAAAAATCCCGAACTTGTCAATTCACTACCTTCCAGGGGAAAGGCATCATCGGCTAAAGGAGGTATGATCGCGCTCGTTTGTATGAAATGTTATATGTTCCTTAAATTCTTGACTCTGAAATTATAACGGAATGGCGTGTTATAGCTGCTTCCAAGCCAGCGAAAAGAACAGCCAAATCAGAAGGTGGACCAGTAGGAAAGAAAAGCAAAGGACTAGACGGAGCGGCTAAAGGTCGGGTTTCCACCCCTGGTGGATATAAGAAAGCTAATGCTGGTGTAACTCCCAATAGTCTCTCCACTAATGGGTTGTCAGCTCAACGCAAGAAGGGTCTCTTATCTCCAAAGCTTGGAGCTACCAGCCGAGATAGTTCTGGAAAGACAAGCACGAGTTCAACGCCTTCCACTATGAGCGTGAGAATGCCAAATTATTCATTTACAATTTTGTTGGTTTTGAGGGTGAAGACCTAAAATTGTTACTTACAACTGCAATAATACTGCATGTTGTTTCAGACTCTTGGGAAGGAATCTATTTTGCCACCGACTAGCGCGCTAGAGGACGTTTCAATAGCATCTTTTTTTGAAACTGTATCTTCAGTTGACTTAGTAGGAGAATCATCATATTCTGACGACGAAGAAAAGGTGGGTTTTACGGGCTCTGGTGTCGGTTAACTGGACACCAAATTTTTGAATAAAAATTTTCCTTTATTTTAAATATTATAATAATTTAAAAATCTCCTTTTTAAGGCTCCAAATGTAAAAGTATCCGAGGATGCAGTTTCGTCCTCTTGTGGCAATGTGGCCCGTACATCTCGCAGCGTATACGTGCAAGTTACTACAAAGGAGGCCGATTCAATCGAAACAGCGAAGAAGAAATTGGAGGCTTACCACGTACAATTGAAAGAGCAGTATGCCCAAGAAATTACCGCTAATAAGAAGAAGCAATGGGTAAGATGAGTACATTAATTCTTGGCTTGGGCTCCTAAAAACTTCTAAAACTTTGGATAATACCTTATTAAACCCATATGTCATAGTGATAAACTAAAAGTTGATCCACTCTAACATTTGCAACCCCTTTTCAGTGTTTCAATTGCGAGAAGGAGGCGATTTATCATTGCTGCTGGAATACAGCTTATTGCTCCACGGAATGTCAGCAGTTTCACTGGACAAAAGAACACAAACGCCTCTGCCGTCGTAAGAAACCCGTTGAAAATTAAATGAAAATATTGTTGCCAATGCAATCGTCGAGTAGTTGGTGCATGATTGCTTTTTAGTACAGTTTTTATTTGTTATAAACGCAAATACGTTGCGTTATTGCAACCTGCTCCACTTTAGTAGTTTGGTGAGCTCTTGCTGAAGAATATTTATTTAGTATTTCGTAATCGATGCTTTCTTTCACCCTTAATTTTTTATCATATTTACTTGTTCCTTCAGGCTTCCTTGGTTTTAAATAGTTCGGCAGATTTTTGTTAATATTGTCACATGGAATCGAATTGTATGTGGATATAAAACGCAGGCATGCGCTGTACGAGCTTGAGTTTCAATACTTTCATTGGATTGCTTGTTATTTTGAGTTGTTTTAATATTTAGTTATGCATGCATGGAATTTAGGCATGGGGTTTGATTTTACACATTTACAATAATGTAAACTTTGACTCCAGTCTGTACATCAATTTGGATTCTGGAAAAATATTGAACAAATCCTTGGGCGAGAACTTCCAGAATTTATTTTACTATCTCTAGTTTTTAAATCATTTGACCACCCGAGGAACATTTTTACGAATTTTGTTAAGATTTTAATAATACGTCCAAACACTGCATTTCAATTATTACACAACCAGCTGAGCAACCAACTCCTTTTAAAAAGAATTTTAAATATTACTTTATTACTTGTGGGTTCCACTTGTAATTAACTATTTTTAGATTATGGACAATCGAGTCGAGGGTGTTGGTAGGTGAACAATTTACGGCTGGCCTGCTTTTTGGGTTGCATTTTTTGCGCATTTTGTACTGTATGTAATACTTTTGATGCATTCCGAATAGACTAAGCTTACTATTTATGGGTTTTCATCAACTATTCATATTTGTTTTGGCTGATTTTGACTATGTTGTCTGTGAAAACATAACAGGAGAATTAGAGAATGAGAGATACAAAAGTTCTTACCGGTTGAACCATAATTGAGTGAATCTGATGCTAATTGAAAGGTGTACGGCGAGAACGAAGTGGAGGGGCGGCGGGGCATGGAAGTGACGACTACTAACCTAACTATTAAATGTGAGCGTGTTTTTTCATCAAGCAGTGTGTTTCCTACAGGTTACTGGACTGTCTTCTAATTAACTATTTTGTAGGACTATATTTTGTCTGGTTTCTCATTATATTACTACTTGAAATTCTTGCGAAACTACATCTAGGAAGGCTAAGTGTTCAGTTCGTTTTCTTTTCGAAATTTGTAAACGGACTTTCCAATATGGCATTGATCTTTTTATTAGTACTCGTTAAAAATTAGTAGTTTTATAAATGGTTTTGATGTCGACTTCTTGTAGTAAAGATTCTTTGTCGAGAGTTCTGCGAAGTGTATTCAGTTTAGCGGTGACTTACACAGTACATATACATTTAATGCGTTTGGATTTTGCCTAAATTGTGAATGGATGAAAGCTTGTGTCATTTTGAACCATTATATTTTCCTGCGCAACATCTATCTATTCCTCCGTGTTTAAGTTACTGCTTTAATTTCTGACCAAGGTGGCTAATTGAGACTGGGAGTTTAACATTATTTACTAATGACTATAGTTAACACGCATTAACATGCAGGGATTGGGATAATTTCAAGGCACCATGTGTTTACTGTTACACATGCTTCCTTGTACTTGTTACATAGGAATGAATGAGGATGAATTTTGTGGTTGAGTCAAATGCACACTTGCTTAAGAGTCCTATTGAAGAAGACCAGTAATTTAATGGGTTGGAATCTAGTTTTGTTTTGGCTACAGTACAAGTGTTATCCTAATTTGTAGTTCAAAGTATTTAAGCAAATTTAATAAATTGAAAACATACTTGTCGTTGTCATTAATGTTTATTGGCACTGCGAAGCATTTTCTTGATGCCTTGGATGTTTGCACCCAATATACTCATCCAAGTGTGGTTAGTTCATTTTAATTGAGTGAGCTTAAAATCTCTAAATAATTAGCAATTTAGCAGGGCATTTTTTTTCAATTTGGCCAATTTTAATTAGTAATTGTGAAGAATTTAATTTACGCAGGAAGTTACACGGTACTTACTATTCTGCTTTCTGCAGCTGTTTATGGACTCCTGCGCTGCAATGTAACTGAGTAGGTAACATCTAAACTTTCATATCAGCTTTTTAATCAAAAAAATTTTCGGGTTATTTATATATTCCAAACCGAATAAAGAGATGACGGATGTCCGGGCAGAAAAACAGGGGATCTAAATGCTCAGTCATAACCACAAGCACGTGTCATGATGATGAGTTGCTATGAATATGAGTTTTGCATCACAAATGTAGTTCATGGAATTATTAAAATATTTTGTGGAAATTTTTGACAAAGTCCTACGAAGTGACTATGAGTCACGCCTAGTATTGATAGCAGGCTACAAAGAAGCTACGCACGGAATGTTTACCCGATATGTTGCAAGTTCTTAGACTTTGTAATGGAAAGGATGTGACATTGCATCTAATGAGCGAAGTCTAACGCATATGTTGTACACTATTTTCCAGGTGAGCTCCGTACTTTTCAGCAGATTGTCATTCTGTTTATTCAAATTCAATTCTGCGGTCAAGGTCGTCATCCTCATTTCCTCATCGTCTTAAGAGACAGACGCCGCAAAACTACGTAATGAGGGAACTGGAGGTGCTTGTCATTCTCACCAAGCCATTAAGCCACCTTGCTTACATCACATCATTTCATGACCATTGCTCATTTTTGTGGACGGTATGGGATTATAAAAATCTGATGTACCTATGTAACTTAATGCGACAAGGAACAATTGAGTTCGTGCCGCAGACTAGACGGAGAACTAAATGCAGTAATGGCAGTACACCAACACAACTGGTCGAACTTGCACAAGTTTACTATAAATTTAACAACACATTCGAACAACATTTCAGTCTTCCTGTTTGCTTTGCAAAGTTCAACCAATAGTAAAACCACAGGTTGAAACCTAATACCACATTGCAGTCTTGCCAGAATTTATTGGAACTACGCATTCCCTAGTTTGTATTTTAAGGTCTAAACCTTCAGCTCAGCTCGACACAAGTAAGTGAGGCAACTGCTTCTTACTATTTTTCAAAATTTTAATTTTGTTTTTGAGCTTTATAGTTGCATTAACTGCTCTATTTAAACTCATGTTTCGATCTTGTATTTAAACTCTGTTGCGATCTTGCATTTAGCTATACCAAGCATTTCGGCAATCCGTGAGGAAATATTAAAGCCGTGTCCAAAATTTGAATTAAATTTGACACCCGAAAAATTTTTAAACTTGTGACTGAGAGACTATCGCCAAATTTCTAGAATATTTTTTTTTGCAAATACCCTTTTTGTGCGCTATAATGGCTACAACATTGAACTATGGATAGAATATGTATTTTATCGCGGGGCTCAGTCAGCGGATTTCACTTTAATTGGGCAATATTAAAATTTTAAATTTATTAATTGCAGCATTCAACAAAACGATGAATTCCAAAACAATGCTCGCTCTCGCCTTCGCAATTATTACCGTAGTCATGATTTCCAGTTCGGACGCCGTGCCATTCCCATATCCGGCCGAGGTACATAATTTAATATTGCAACTACCAATTTTCTGTAAACTATACAATATGTCATTGCCAGCGCGGCGGCCGTGCCGTGCCGTGTCAAATACTTTATATAACTCCTATTCATTAAACTTTAACAGAGGGAATGGAAATGTGCAAAAAAAGGTGAACAATGCGGGAAGACTTCACGTGGCTGGGTGAATTGTTGCCGCAGCTTCACAGGTCAGCAATTTAAAATTATACGATCCAGTACATCCAGTTGCCGACACATTACACTCTATTGTGTGTATGTGTGCAAATTGCAGCTCCCATTTAATGCAACATAAACTTACTTTTTTCAGCTTGCGTCGGGAAGGACACATCTGATATGATATGTGAACACTGAGCCTGTGTTATGACACCTTGGAAATACCACTGACACCGACTTTGTGGTTTTCATGGTTAACATATTTTGGACCTTTTGATGGCGTTCCAAAAATAATTGTATTATATGTAACATTATACCACCGTACTAGTCGATGATGTTTCAATGCATGTCTCAATTTCATTTTTGCACACGAATTTTATTTCCAGTTTGTGCGAGTTCCATTTCAATACTCCATGTAACTGTAACGTATTATGAAATAAAAAAATGCAACTGAATTTTAGTGGAATGGTGGAGCCTGTGCATTATTTTGAGTAGACAAATTTGTAAGCGAATTTGGAAGAGGCAAATCGGCTTCATAACCATCCATCCGGTAAAAACCCTGAACGGCATCTCCAATTGGATCAATTGGACCAAACGGGTGATATCCACCTGAATTTGGATGAATTCCACCAATTCCTTTCAAGTACACATTATAAGTTCCCAATTGTGTTCCTTGCCAAACGCTTTCACATTTTTCATGAAGCTGTAAAAAAATATAGTACTCAATCCGACGACCATACAAAATTTATGATAAGAATTCTCTGCGAACCTTGTGCCTTGGCCCAGGACCACGATTAAATTCAGTTCTGAATCGCGGACCAGTTGAAGTAATGTTCCCACCAGATGCTGGAGGGAATGTTGGATGGTATGCTGCAGGTCCTGGATTAATTTTGTCTATATTGTCGAGAACAATTTTCCGTCCACAGCCTGAATTTTCAAATCCTGTTCCTGTGTAATCTCGAGGGTTCCACCAAGACTTCCTTCCTTTGATTGCCTTCATGGCAGGTGCAGTATCGTATTTAGGTCCCGGGCCCTGTTTGTGGAATTAAAATGATCACAATATTGTTCACTTGCTTGCGCCTCAATACAGATTGCTAACAAATTGAAAATTGGGGTGTTGGAGTAGGGCGAGTAAACAAATAACGTGAACAAAATTCCTAAAAGTTTAGGTTGATATGTGCTCCAGAACGGGTGTTCAAAGGCTTATTCAAACCTATAGTAGTGGAGTATTTACTATGCGAAGTATTGACGTACATCATACATACCAAGTTTGGAGGTCCAGTTCCGTGATATGGATAAGTGCGAACTCTTTTTGGTCGAATATTCTGCCATGTGCGTCTCGGGGATTCAGGTTCAGGCTCTTCCAACTCTTCTAATACTGTAAACTTGCCTTTAGGGCGTTGCAAGGCCGAGGTCAAGAAGCCGAGTTTGGGGTTACAAACAGCTGGAGCATGTTTCCATAAGTCATATCTCATCTTATCCGTGAAACCCATTATATTATAGCGAAATGGAGATGGATGATACATCTGCTCTTTGACAGACAAGTCAAAAAATCGTTTTTCGGTTGTGTTGAATGGTTCTGCTTCTGGTGGTTTGGTTAAACTATAAGGAAATACAGGTGGCCAAACATCGTCAATAGTCATCGTTTGCATGAAATGAGCTGCTGGGCCAGGTCCAAATTCTTTTTTGGAAAACCCCAACCTCTTGAAGAGTATAATTTCATAAAAACATTTTGGTATATTATCACATTGTTGATATTCGATTGTTGAATGTATAAGGCGGACTTACAGGCACTTTGGATTTAAATGGAGCCATTACTGCTTTTGGACTTGGTTGGTCAAAACTACCTTTAGGATAATAATGCAGCGGGCTCGGATATGTCTGAAATTTTTAGTATGTATCATGCGAACTAATTCCTGTTAAAATTTGTAGTCAACAAACATACAATTCTTTCAGCATCCATCACAATTTTTTCAAACAGTCTTGGAATGCTTTCAGTACATGGTGTTCCCTTTGATAGGAATATGCCACCATACTGGTTGAGTGGAATTCTGCAATAGAAATCGGCTGGCCCAAATCCAGGGATAGGTGGAAATAGTGGGCGCCTCTCAGCCATAGCTCCAAAGTTGATAAAGTAAGGTCCTGGAGACTTGCTGGTGTATATCTTGACAGTAAAAAAACAACTTAAATACAAAAAGGATATTATTGAAATTTATTAGTTTATCAAATCTTACATTTGCGATGTCATATTTTGGTCCTGGTATCCTAGGTTTTCTATCCTTCCACCAAGGGTACATCCTTCCATCTATTCCAGTAATGAAGCAGTACATGTCATTTGATCCAAATATAGTGGGGACATTGTTTGAAACAAATTTTTCGTATTTCACACGTGGCTACATATTATCAAAATATGAATAACAAACTGAGCATCCAAAACTAATTATGTATGGAAAAATCAAAAGTACTCTTTTTGTTTGTGTATCAAGGAAAAATTTCAACGCTCTCCAATCCCATTCATCCATTTGGTAGTAGCCAGCTGACCCTGGAGTGCCTGTACAATATCGGTCAGGAGGAAACCGCTCGCCCTTTACATTCATGTTAATTGTCCCCTATTATACAATAACATAATTTTACATTAGAATTCTAAATAAATTAGGTTGATTTTATTATATTTTAATTGGGTTTGAAGTTACGTATTCAATTCGTGGTCTTTTGAACGGGAAGTAAGCCAAGGGACCCGGATAGTCATTGTACTTTATCTTTCCACGTTCCTCCGTTGTGTGGAAGGGCGCCACGATTTCTGGTATGCAAAAATGCATAATACGTGGACAGTAATTGGCTGGACCACATGTCGGGGGACAATCTGAAGGCGGCGGAAGACCTTGTCGAACTGCAGTTGTGTACACGGTCAATGAGCCAGGCTTAGAAAAAAGAAGCGCCGATGACATGGTTAAAAGGAAAGTAGTATTAACTAGACTTCAAAATTAAATGGGATTTTCATATAGTTCTATTATATATCGATCGATGCCGACTTTTTTTAAATTCCTGAGGAAGGATTGGCGGCATCCGGCATACTCGCTGTCAGCTCCTGCGAACAAACAAAACTTATTTGCCGTTTCAAGATTTGCTAGGGTTACCAACCGTAACCGAGCTTCACGTGGATTTGGAATGAAATTGCAATTGGACTATTAAAAAGTTAAGACGGTTTCACATGCTTGCCATGCTGTTTGTTCTTCATTCCGAATTTGTCATTCATTGTTTTCGGCCTCTTTACTTGATGAGTAATGTATTTTATGCGTACGCACATTAGTTATGATTAACAGGTTGGTTGCAATTGTGAATACATAAAATAGTTTTGTTTCTACCAAACGGTATCCGCTCAAACCATTATTGAAGCATCAAATAGTTACATAACAAATTTTTTAAGAGCATAAGTGCAAATTGAAATAACAGTTGTAATTCATAAAGTCCATTACATCACCTACCTACCTCTTCTAGTTCTAGCTTCCAATAAATTGCAAGACCAAGAGCTGTATCTCATTCGGACGGCATTTGGCAGAGGCAGAACACCGGTTTCTAATTATGATGCTAGAAGTACCTCTCTCGCATTGTTGCATTTCTTCCTTTAAAATCGATCCAAAAGAGCCAAAGCTCAACGACATGACATTACATTATTAAAGAACGCCTAGTAGAGTCTGTGTAACCGGGCCGCGTTGCCAATTGAAAGGTCATTGGTGTAGCGGCCATACTGGATTGCCCATTCATTACATTGTTCGACTACAACAATGGATTCCCGCGGTTGGTGGAATTCTAGAAAGTTCTTTTTGAGGCCCAGCGCACGCACGGGGGATTGGAGCACGCCACCCAACCTCCCCCACTCCACTGCGTCGCATTGTCTGCTCGTTCCTATTTGGCAGTGTGCATTCCCATCCGCCTTCCCATTTCACCATCGGACGCCGTCCTCATCTCCTCGCATTTGCCACAGTCCTCCACCACCAACCCACTACTGTTCTACATTCCTCTTCAATTCCACTTCGAGGGTCGTCCAGGTCATCTAAGAACAAAACACTCATAGGATTTGGGTAAGAATATTTTAATTAATTATTTATTTCATTGAGTTAGGCCAGGGGTTAGTAAATACTTGTGCTGAGTGGCTATTATTTTATTTGCGGGCAAAGGAGCGAGTGAGCGGAGGGAGAACGAGGTGCACATGCACCACACACACGTACACTTATCCGTACGTTGTACGAACGAACCCTGCGTCCTCGTTCATAGTTCGTACGTACGCTAGGCGTATGAAACATGGGGTTGTAGATGGATTGCGTTATGTTGTGTACGTGCAAAGGTGCAAAAGGCAAAAAGTGTGAGCTGATGGGATGTCGGTCGTTCACTTTTAAATGCAAGGATGTTAGGTCGCATATGATTCGGATTTAATAAATTAACTAATCTTTGGAATGACTTTGTGTACAGGTTGAAAGGGTATCATCATGCAAAGAGGTGATCCTACTGGTGTTTTTTGCCGGGAACATCCGGATGCACCGCTCGTGGAGGATTATAGGGCTGGAGATCAAATCTGCTCTATGTGTGGACTAGTTGTGGGGGATAGGTATGTTACATATTAAATTTGAATCATCTGTTTTTGAAGGTTGGGGGGTTAGAGAGGAAAAGGAAGGAATTAAACTGATTGGTTTTACTGCAGGGTCATTGATGTTGGCTCGGAATGGAGAACTTTCAGCAATGAGAAGGCAAACGCGGATCCGTCTCGTGTTGGTGGCCCAGAAAATCCATTGTTGAATGGCTCTGATTTGTCTACTATGATTGGTGGTGGCCGCGGTGAAGCAGCTTTTGATGAATTTGGCGTGGCGAAGTATCAGAATCGTCGATCAGTTACAAATTCCGATAGAACCCTGTTGAACTCATTCAGGGAGATCGCTCAAATGGCGGATCGGATTAATCTTCCACGTACTATTCAAGATCGAGCCAACAATCTTTTTAAGGTGAGGAAAGCAACAAAATCTGATCTATCGGCAGTAATCATGAGATACTTAAACTTGGAAATTAAACCTTAAAATGTTCCTTATTTGGGATTTCTAGATGGTTCACGATGGAAAGAATTTAAAGGGTCGCTCGAATGATGCGATTGCATCTGCCAGCCTCTATATTGCTTGTCGTCAAGAAGGAGTTCCGCGAACCTTCAAGGAAATTTGTGCCGTGTCAAAGATCTCTAAGAAAGAAATTGGTCGTTGCTTCAAGTTGATTCTTAAAGCCTTGGATACTTCTGTGGACTTGATCACTACTGGCGACTTTATGTCTCGCTTCTGCTCCACTCTCCAGCTTCCAATTAATGTTCAAAAGGCTGCAACTAGCATTGCACGAACTGCTGTAGACTTGGACATTGTTCCCGGACGTTCGCCAATATCAGTGGCAGCTGCTGCTATTTACATGGCTTCCCAAGTAAGATTTTCAAAAAAAACTAGTATCTGGAATCCGAGTCAGCAATCAGAATCAGATCTTAACGATCTTTTAAATATTTAGGCATCTGAGCAAAAGCGTCCCCAGAAAGAGATCGGCGATGTTGCTGGCGTCGCGGACGTCACCATCCGACAGAGCTACAAATTGATGTACCCCCGTGCCGAAGAACTATTTCCTAAAGACTTCAAATTCTTCACCCCTATCGAACAGCTTCCACTTGCTTAACTTCTGACTACTTCTTAACACCAAATGCGACTTTGAAGAAGAACTGCACTGAATTAACATCTAACATTATTATATTTAATATATGCAATTGTGTAAGCACCGTTTGTAACCGGTAAACAACTATTTGCATGTTTGGACTTGTTTGTACATAGGATAATCAAGATATCATATTTGGCTTGCATGCTACTTCATCCAAATTCCCAATTGTGAAAAAATTGTCAGTAGAATTAAACAGCCATTGTTTCGTTGTATGAGGCTATGAGCTCGAGTTCACAATCATGTCATCTTATATCATTCTTGAATTACCACTTTTCTTTGTTATTGAATTGAGACGTCTTAGAAAATATTGAGTTCATTAGTATTTAGTAAATGCCATTAATATTAAGGATGTTCAGCTTTCTGCATGAGTTCCAAAGTTTTGAACTTGACCAACAAGTCTCCTAATTCCTCTGCTGAACTAGAAGAATGTTCAAGTAGTAACTTGAAGCCGGCTCCTACCTTTACATGTTGATTGGGAACTTATTTGCCAGATAGATTCGCTGTTAATCTTATTTTGAGTTCTTTTAAATGTTTACTGTAAGGCGAATGCTTGCTTAACACCGTATGACTTTTCTTTCCTGTAGGCATGCTTTCATTCTAAGCGCTCCTATTTTGTAAAATAAAAATGATAAAATAAATGAAAAATACGAATAAAAATATTAAAATTAAAAAGCAATGACTTCAAGCGTAACTGTATTTATTTAATACTTAAGTAAAACATCTGTTCATTGCGAGATTACAGCAAGTTAATTACTTAGTCTATGGCTAAATATGTATAATATGTAAGGTGCTCATCAAAGTCGTACTCGTAAAAGCGATCAAAGCACACTTCTTCAAATTGTTTTGATGAGCATTCAGGTGATTGAGCGTAAGAAGTCCAAGTTTCGACTGGCATTTGATTTCTTTTAGCATCACATGTTTTTTTCGCATTTGGATTATTGCGAACACCAAGTTGAGGTTCCTCCCATCACTAGTTTGTAATTCAAATTGTACATTCAAAATTATAAAGCATAAACTTTGTAAGATTATTTACAAATACTTAAATTATTACGTACGACCGAAAATCACCATATTCCCTTCAATCCCAATTGGTATAACATAGCTTTGGGAAGTACAAATATTATCAAAATTCATATTCTGAGGCAAAGCAAAAGGCACAACAGTTTTTTCCTGTGGTAATATTTATCCCCCTTATGACTGGTACTGACAAAAACTCCAAACCATGAAACATGGCGAATAGATCACACGCAATGGCTGGACAATTTGTATATATTTTGGTAGTTTATCGCTAATTACAAGCAAGGCAAATGCAATTGAGTACAACCGATACTCGATACTGATTGAAATGGTACACTGCTTTTTAATAGAAAGAAATGACAGTAAGTCAGTTCATGTTTAAATTTGATGGCACGTAGCATTCACATGGCACTGTGGAACGCATTAATTTGTGTTTGGCACCTCAACTGATTAGTAATTTCCTCCCTAATCAATCCTGTGCTGCGCTTCAATTAGGGAAAAGTTAAGAGATTATCCCCAACTAACAACTCCTAGGTAAATAAATTGTAGGATATATCATTAATTTTATGTCGAAAGATTAACCGACCGACAAAAGTAATGCACCATTAGTCTAAATATCAACATTGAACAGGTGTAGGAATTGGAATCCAAAAAATATCAAATTATAATAATAAACTAAACAAAACAAAACATAGTAGATCAATAGATGAATCACTTTGTCAAAATACTTATAACAATGAGATTGAGCAATTGCGGAGAACCTTGATAAATCCACCTCATATAATCTCGCTTAAATAACCGCTCAGCTCGTGAATTTAAACAACTAAGATGTTAAAGGTAACTCGAAGAAAAAAATTAGCTACAGATCAATTTGAAAGCAGCAGCCTCGCGTTTGGTAGTCACCTATTACCTAAATGAGAAACTTTATAAATATTGATTGTGACGTCAACGCTGTAACTGGATGACAAGTTCGTTTCACATATTTATACTTTTACGCAGCCCTGTCAAAATAGTTAAAGTTTCTGTTTGAAAAAACTCCTCAGTCTTACATTTAGTACAAATATTGATTAGCTTATAGTGAGGATCATATTCGTGTACACATCATGGCGTAGCATATTTTGTATTGAACATCGCAGTGGTTTAACCTGGATTCCCTGTTCACCGGATTGATTTACTCGTCGTCAAGCTCATCTTTGTCCTCGGGTTCGACCGAGGCAGTAAAGCCATCAATTACTATCCCTCCACCAGAAACAATATCCATGAACAGTAGAGCAGAGCTGCAAAAAATATCCATTAATTAGAAACTGTTCTTGACTAGAAAAGTCTAAATATTTAAATTTATTCTTACTCAAGGTCTTTGAATACCACTCGAGCAACGGTTGCTTTCATGAAGTGTATGGTGACCAGACCCGGGTATCCACTAAGACGAGTTATAATATCAGACTTTGCCGCAAGACTGGGAAGGTTCTTCAGCAAAACTACCCTGCTTGCAATGCCCTTGTAGATAGAGAACGGCATCACCATCCCTGTAGAAAATAAGATTGTAAATCAAGGTCGTACGAGAAAAACAGAAAAAAGTAAAAGGTACAGCAAAATAGTATTCACCTGGAATGCTTTTGGTGAGATGTGAAGATAGAGCTCTCTGAGCTCCTTCCATGGACACGTAAGTAACGTAGGCCCAGCCCTTGCAAGATGGAGAAGGCAGGATGCCCGGTGACCTCTTTCTCTCGTTGAACTTGACGGCAAGCACAATGCTAAATATCTTCCCAAAACTATCAAAAACTTCCGCCATGTCAGCCATGGTTGCCCAGTCTGGAATTCCACTCACATGAACCGTGCACCCTTTCAAAGGCTGGAAATTATATAAATGAATCGGTGGTCCCAAAATCACCAAAGAATTTGTTTCTTGAGGATCAACTCGTTCCGGGTAACCAAACATTGATGGTGTGTAGTTAGGAAAGTTGGGTACGGTGCGTAAAACTTTCATGTGAGCCGTCGCCATCATTTCAGATCAATGGCTTCTGGAAAATAAAAAAGTAGAATGAGTTCACGAAATGTAGGCAAACAGTTCTTACAATGGATAGCATTGCCAATGCACTTTCTTTGCTCAATGCAATGCTTGCTGAAGTGAAACCATTTGTTTCACAACATAAACATGGCAATATCCTTTTCTGCATATATGAAATGAATTTTAACGGTTATTTTCAAGTACGAAATTAAATGTTGTTACCGCGAAACAAAAATGAGATGCATATTTGTTTCATTCACATACACATACACACAAAAGCGTAAACTCCTTTTCCCTTTTACACCAATACAAATACAATACAGAAATCAAGGTAGGTTTTGCTTGCCTATGATTAGTGCTTCCAATCCAGCATGCGGGATTTGCTGGATTGCGGGATTTCTTTCAGTATCGATCCCGCAATCCCGCATTCCCAATCCCGCGGAAATCTCGCATCGAAAATTGT
>JAAXYW010000395.1:0-39398 GCA_036851895.1 Orthonychiurus folsomi | reverse complement strand
TGAGAACTTAACATAGAAGCCGGGACAAGTAAGCTTATGTAATAAGAGACAAATTTGCACTATGAAAATTAAACAAAACATTACAAGTGCTGTAAGTGCTCTGATGCCCTGATGGGCACTCATGTGCATGTTTGCTGCATAAACTAGAAATGGAATTTAGACATTATATGGCTGGACAAGTTTTTGCCGTTCGGATTAGTCTCCGTTTCACACGACCTCTCTGACCGCGATTCTGCTAACATTTGCAAAATTACATGTAACTTAATGCAAATTTCCTGTCATCGTATCTGTTTGTAGATCAGCCTGCGTCGTACATACGCAAAAACCGCACACATCCGTACTTGCATGCAAAAGTGCGTTTTTCTTTGCAGAGAAGAGTCTAAATTTCCCTTAAATAATATTACACAAATTCCCTTCTATCCCCGAAAAGAAAGTTGCAAAACCAATGACGTACACTAAACTGGATGACACCTGCAGCTTTCTTTGTCGGTAGTTCATATTTAAATATAAATATCATCCATTTATAGCCTTGCAGCTGATGAGAGGCTAGCGTGAGTGCGAATATGCGCAATATTTATTTATCTTTCCTTATCTCAAACATGCCGTTTAAGCCGTCTGGCTTTCATTCATTTCTCCCCTTGATTTTAATTTTTGCAAACTCAACTTTCCCAGGCTCCCCGCCCAAATACGTAGAATTCATTTGCAAATTTGCTGATTTTTTTGCTCTGCATCGGGACATGACCGAAGTACAAGTCGCCAGGCTATGAACCCAAACTAAATTTGCATTCACAAGTTTCACGGGAAACGGGAAAGTAGTGTTCCAAAATTAGACATGGGTCTGGAATACTCAAAATCCAATCTGTGGATCGTCGTCAAAGAAAACAACCATGTTCACCGCAAAGTTTTTGTATATCAGATAAATAATCTTAAGTCTGCATTTATAAATATTTTGTATTTTACGTCACGTCAAGTCCTGTACTGTACGTCACAAGTATACAAAATGATTTATTAGCAGACGCCAATTTAAATGACGGCAAGAAAACCTCGGGATTTTAAGCAAATCTAATCTAGCAGTGCCCCGTATCCAGTAAGTACAAACTGCATTTGCAGTATGCAGGAAAGTGTAATCCTTGGGAATGTCATAAATGCATAAAAATAATCTCTTACTCTTACGTCCGCAAATATGAATTGCACTCAAAAAGAAGGAATTTGCAATGTGCACACAGTATTCAGTGGAAGCATGCAAATTATAAAATTAAAATTGGTCAATATATCCAAATTATTCGCATGATGCAACTTTCTAATCACGAAACTAACTATGCTTCTCAAATTGTTTACAAACGAACAATTAGCATGCTCAAATTTTACTTCCTTAAACATACCGGGCCTACACATGGCACATTGGTGAGCTGCATGAAGTTGCGAATTTACACATAGCAAAGCCACAAGCCACCGCAACACAAAACACGCATTTCATTAAACTTTTGTTAATTTCCGGTCTGATTCCCACCGCACCGACATCGCTTAATTCAACATATGGTTCCAAACTAAACTCAAAACTTACCCAGCTGTGACATAAGTCCTTCCAATGCAGGATCCGTATCCATATTCACGTCAAAGGTCACTTTCTTTAAATTCCTTAAATTGTAGCCGACAATAAGCGGCTAAACTTGGCAAAAATTACAGCTAAATTGTTTTCTCCTCTCTAATTATAATTGATCTCCACTTGAATAAGAAGGGGAATGTGTTTGCAGGAACAACCCCCACTCCACGTGTACTTCTGGTCTGGACTCCGACTGTTCTTTGAATGAAGGATTTTGGCTGCCGGAGCATACATACGCCAGTGTATAAGATTAGCCCGGCCCGGCAATGCAAATGCAATATAGAATGCCGTGCGTGTTGGGCGACCGACCGCTCTTGCAGCCAAATCGATTCTGCGTCGCGTCTGCCTGCGAGTGTTATATTTGAACCCGGGTTCGGGATGAAAGAAAATGACGAAAATCTGGGTATTTCTTACGTACGAAGGAGGGAAATTCCTACGTGCAAATAAATGCAAGCATGTGGTAAAATTTTACGTTCCACTGTCACTACACACGTGTCGGCAATACAATTCCAAGCACTACACCGCACCGCACAGACAGATCCAGAATGAAAATGAAGTAGCGAGTGGCGACGAAGGAATTAGCGAATGTATTTCTGCTGGGTATGCATGCAAGCTGTGGTTTATACCATTTCCGGTCTAATCGGGATGTGAAATCTTATGTGGAGCCGTTTGGTATTATGTGGTGGGATAGGTTAACTCAACTTGAAGCGTATTAATATAAAAAGGCAGGGACGCTGGCAGTAATTGAATTAAAAGGTTAATCGCAGTGCGCGGTGCTCACTGAGAAATCGGGAAGAAGAGGAGGGGCTCAATTCGTGATAAATGTGATGCCAAAACGCTTTAAGGGTATGCAAAATATTTTGCATGAAAATGGAATCTTTACCAACTAACGGATTTGAATTACACGTTTTCTGCACAATGTTGCAACCAAGTTCGCATCAAACAAAGAGAAAACCTAACTTTGAAATTACTTTATAATTTAAACTTTGTTATAGAGATTCGAATTGCCCGTCAGGATTTCGGTCCATATTCGTGTCTGATTATCATCGTCATTGAATCATGGAGAATGTCATTTCATTGTAAAATTCTGCAGTTTTAGTTTTTTATCTCTGTTAAATTGAATTTACCAAGACAATACTAAAATTCTGACCCTTCATACTTGAATTTAGGGCACATGAACATGTGAGCCAATCACTAAGCCTCGGAAATAAAATAATTTCTCTTTATAATAATAAACGTCCTGTTTTGGATACTTTACTGTAATAACTGAGTTTCCTTGCATGTCAACTGTAAATAAATGTGTCAATTCCTTCTTCCAAATGAATGGAATAAGTAAATTCGAGTCCTGCAATTAAGATAAGTTCGACTGGATTTTGAATTGCACTTGCTTTGGTAGGATGCACCAAGTATCGATTGCTAAATAGGGATTGAAAGGTTAACCACGATTGTGATATAACCATTTTTATTATACTACTGCTTTAATCTACCTAATCCAATAATAGGATTTATGGATTTCTAACCCTCAAATGAAGTTTAACATAAATTATGCATTGCCCTTTTGACATAAATTGCAAATTAAAATTCCAGCTATCTTTTTTGTTATTTCAAAAGTGCTATAATTGACATGAATTTCTATTACAATTAAATTGATTTACGGCAGGTTTCCATGCAACCACAACATTTCGGCTACATTCACCAAACAAAGATTTGCTAGACGACAACCTGTTTCTTCACCAATACGGCACAATTTGAATTTAGCTTTAGTTGTAGATTTTCAATATAACCTATGTTTCCAAGCAACCACAACATTTCGGCTACATTCACCAAACAAAGATTTGCTAGACGACAACCTGTTTCTTCACCAATACGGCACAATTTGAATTTAGCTTTAGTTGTAGATTTTCAATATAGCCTAGCCAGAGAAGTTTCTGTATTCTCTGACTAGGAGTACACAAAATCCATAGATCCCAGCAAAATGTCATGAGGAGGCAGTCGGGACAGATGTCAATCCTGAGTCAGGTGACATCGACATTAACACGGATAGCCCATGCACCCGGGTGTCATCATGTCAGCTTCGCAAAAAATCTATTTTGTCCAACAATTACCTGTACAATGAAAAAGTTTCCACGATGGCCCCACGATCTAAGGAATTAAACCAATTCCGCTTCCTCACATACAACATTTTGAATGAATTCAATTCCCAACCAACAAAGTTCCCCTTCAGTTCTCGAGAGTATCTCCCACTTAGTAGCCGCATTATAGTTATTGGACCAGAAGTAATAGAATACCAACCGGATCTGATATGTCTACAAGAAGTTGAAAAGAAACATTTTGAAGTAAGCCGTCTTCACAAATTGTAATTTAATTTGACTGACTCTATTTGCAATTACTGACAAAATAATTTTTAGACCATCTTCACTCCTATGTTGTCCGAAGAATTAAATATGGAAGGAAAATTTGCGTACAAAAATGACGAGGCCGGAGTGAGTGACGGACAAGCTATTTTCTACAACACCGCCAAATTTGAGTTTGTGGATGACGCCCAGGTTTTCCTATTTGATTACATGAAAACGCTGTCCTTTTATCCGTCTATTGGTTACATTATGCGGGAGCGGATAGCCCATTCAAATTTATTCAATGTTTTCCAAGTTGTGGCTTTAAAGGCGAAGGGTGCACATGGGGTTTTGCTTCTAGTGGGTAAGTCAAAGAGCAATATAATATTTACAAAAGCCAAATTCAAAATATGTAATATTAATCATTTATAATTTACTTTTCTTTAAGCCAATTTCCACCAATGCTCAACCCCACACGCAGATCATATGCGACTGATTCAAAGCATGTGCGCAACGGATTTCGTTCAGAACAAACAGAAGGAACTAATGAAAAGATACCCAAAACTCAAAACCACTGTAATCTTTGCCGGAGCTATGAATTCTTTTTCAAAGAGTGGATCCATACGATATTTGACGAGTGGGAAAGTTGACAAGGATGAGCCTGATTGGAGCCCCTGTAAGAAAACTATATCCATTACTATTGCCGTTGAAATTCTAACCAAATTTGTCCGTGTTTTATCTTCAGCTCAAGACGAAAATCATGTGGACCCAGGGATTGACTGGACACATACATTTCACCTTACGGATGCTTATCCAGACCATGAGTTGACAAATATAACCCGCTCCTTCAGGGAATGCATCGACTACATTTTCTATGACGAAGGTCAGCTCAATTTGGTTGCCCGCTACCCACCACCTTCCCTGAAACGAATAGCTGAGATTTGCGGAGTGCCACAAGAACAAGTCACCTTTCCAAATCGTTCAAGCACCGTCCGATCATTTACCGCTCATAGTGGATTTTGAATTCAAGAAGAGAGTTGGATGTTGCTGTGGGAAATGTGTGATTTCATGATTGTTAATTGGGGAAAATGGATAGTACTTTGTTTATGGGACGCGAATGTATACATATTTGGCTGTATGAAATATTATATGAGAATTGGACATAAAGTCGTTTAATTTTTCCAACTATGTTGATTTGTAGATATGTGTAGCTAAATTTTAACTCAATCCACAATAATTCATGTTTGTTAATGATATAGCAATAGCCCTAGTGACGGATTTTTCTAGGTTGTTACAAACAAAATTCAATTGTATTGTCAAGCATCACCAAAGTGAATTTGGTTCCAAATTTTGTAACACAAATCCCTGCTAGTGTGAATCAGAATGAATTCATTATTTAAAGAAAATCCATCTGAAGAATTAAAGCCAACAACCCCAGAAGTAATATTGATTGAGTTTCCAAAATATTTGGCAATTGGACTGCCAATATTCCCAATCAAATTGGAAGGAAATCTTCTGTTCTCACGGCATCGTTCAAAATACACATGGGAATATAAGAAACTTCCATCAACGGACAGTGACCAAGAGGTGCAAGCAAAAGTATCTGCGCAGACACAGATGTTAGAATGGAAGTCATGTCCAGGAACAATAGCTAAAAGTCCACTGCACGCTTACACTCCAAAACCTGAATTTGCAGGCGCCATCCTTCGATTTACTTGCACTCCGTCCAATGAAGATGGGAATCTTACAGGAATTCCATTCTCCGTTGAAACTGAACCGCTCGTTCTGTTAAAAGTTCCCATAAAGAATTTTATATTTCAAGACCGTGTTGGTAGATTAATTGCTAAGTCAGGAGCCAAATCCGCCATGTTTCGATTCGTTCAATACAATATTTTGGCGGAGACAAGAGCTAAAAAGGAACTGACTAGTTCCAAAAAGGAAATTCCAAAAGAAATAATTCCTGAGGATTTTCGGATTCCGGTTTTAGGGGTCGAGCTCAGGGCGTATGATGCTGACATTATTTGCCTGCAGGAGGTGGAAAGTCAATATTTTGAGGTTTTTCTGATAAAATTTCTACTATTAAATGTTAAGGAGACTTTATATATGATTTTATATTTCCTTAGGATTATCTTAGACCATTCTTAGTACAGGAGTGCGGGTTGGAGGGGATTTTAGCTTCTCCAGTAGTACAGGATGGAAAGGAAATTGAGCGGGGCGGCAAAGCCATGTTTTACAGTACAGACAAATTTGAGCTTCTGGAAGCCCAGGTCATCGAGCTTGTGGAGTACATCAAATCCCTACCCTTTTATACTTCAACTACTGATACTCTAAAAGAAAAAATTTCTGAAAACTCAAATCTTTTCCAAATGTGCGTCTTTAAAATGAAACTCCCGCGCATGAAGAACAAGCTGCTCCTGGTTGGTAAGTTGTCACTACACGTTAAAAGTTTTGTCTTGTAATAAAATATTTTGAATTTATAAATAGCAAATTGTCACTTATGGTCACACCCATACGCCGATAATATTCGATTCATTCAAACCATGTCCAGGGTTTGTTGCATCGAATCAAAAGTAGCTGAACTGAAGCTACGATTTCCTAAGATGGTAACAACCGTCATTTTTGCGGGTGATATGAATTCTCCGCCAGAATTCTCAGCCGTTCGGTTTTTAGCCAATGGAGAAATTTTTGCAAATAATGAGGAATGGGCAACTTGTAAGTTCATACAATTGTAATAATATAATGCCCAGTTTAGAAGAGAATGACTTCAGTAAAAAAAATTGTTTGCAGTGGGGGATGGGGATCAAATGGTTCCTGGCGTTGAGTGGCACCACAGTTTAAAATTGACAAATACTCATCCAAACAACGAATTCACACGCATCGTCCCTCATGCCAATAGCTGCATGGACTACATTTTCTATCAGGAGCGGCATTTAAAGATGCTAGCTCACTACCCGCCACCTAGTACAGCCAGGATGGCAGAAATTTGCAACGTCTCTGATGAGAAATTGATTTTTCCGAACTTCCAAGCTCCGTCCGACCATCTTCCATTGATTGTAGATTTCCAATTTCGGGAATTGGATTTCAAGTGTTGTTGTCATATATCCTAACTATTTAATGACTTTTTGCCATCATCCGTTGCTTCCCGGAAAAGAGAAAGGGTGGTTGGTGCTGATGTGTTGACGTGCGTAGTGTTGAATAAATATCAGATGTAATTTTGACAAATGCTTGCAAGATGTATTAGTGGCCTATCAAGAGGTAGTGTGTATTTATATAATTATTGTGTTAAAATATGTGCATTGAGGAACGGGTGTGTAAGTATGGTCTAAAATGATACTGCTTTTGCAGAAGCGCACTTGGATTTTTGGCCAAATTCAAATTTTGGTTTAAAATATTTTGAGACATTGTGATTTTTGCGAGATTTATGTTCTTATCCCGGTTTGCCGTTTGGGTGATCCCTACATAAACCTAAGCTAGCAGGCATGAAATTTTAATTTTACCACCAAAATAAATTACAATTTTATTTCAAGCAAACAGAGTTAAGGGAAGACGGAGCCAGTTCGGGGATAAACCCTGACCCTGTCATTCCCAACAGCAGTTATAGTGCATTGAAATTGAAATCCCATAATGAAAAACACATCTGCGACTTGCGTGATAAAAATTAGTTGGACGTTCAGCTGCGGATTCTTTGCGGAAATTAAATGTCTATTGAGTATAAATGCTAGTATATTCTAAAGGAACGGGTGTAAGTTTTTCAAAGTGCACGCCTTAAAAATCACATTGCCTCTGGTTTGTTCTTTGAAGTTACTTGCATACGGGAAATCCCAGCCGTTTGACTCGGTTATATTTCCTATATGATATGGCAAACTTCAATTGATCGAATTTCCAATTTCAGGAATTTAGTTTTAAGTGTTTTTGCCACCAGTCATTAATTATTTGACGATTTTATGCGCCCTTACGTCCATAGGTAGAAATGAGTGCAACACCGAGTCAATATAAAATAATAACTGCGTAAGTATACAGCGTAAGAGAATCTTGAAATGAAATCTGAGCAAACTCTCAAAACTTCAAAATTTTATAGGACAGAACCGTGAATAGCGGTTTGCATTGCGTGATGATAAAATATTTAATTTATAGGGCTCGGTTGGTCATGCCTGACAAAATTTGGAGTGTAATTTCAACATTTCACACGCGAACAAGCATTTTATCAATTCTGATCGTTGCACCAAAATACATTTAAGTTTGAACAGTTGAAACTCTGCAGGCATGGGGCTGTGTTCTAGATTAATGCTCCTTGCAGTTTTTATCCCAGCTTTTGCACGCAAAGAAAAACTACCATTAAACATAAACCCGTTTTTCTCAAGTTTTAACCATTCCTGGGTATATGTTATTGTATTTGAGCGTAAATTCGACATTATTGAAACAACTAAACCAATTACAGTAACCAATCATACTGTTATAGACCACAATTGTCCAAATTTCAGAAAACAAAGCAATGGCGAACCAGTAAAGACAAATGGTGGATTCGGGATCCAATCTGTTCAAAATGAAACCATCGAAGAAGTAGAATGCAAAAATACCGAAGCAAATTTTATTGATAAATACCTCTCCGTCCTCATCATGCTCGTTTATCCTACAGACATAAAAATTGGATACAGTATTTTGGCAAAACATTGGACTCTGACTGATACAAGTATTCCCTACAGAAAAACTGTTTACAGAAACTTCAATATATTCTCTATCAGCAATGATAAAACCGATTCAAAATATTCATCGCCCGAAAAACCAACCTCAGCAGGACTAGAAACGAAAAATCCGAAATGGAGAGTAAGTGTCACGTATGCCAATTCAAATAGACCACCAATACTTATTTTCAAACCGGAGGCAAATGACAGCTCAGTCATATTAAGTTTGCGCTCTCCATGCGAAATTCTGGTGAAAATACCGCACATGCTGGAAATAACATCCGCAATCTTTCAAAATATATACGAAAGAGCAGTAACCAGTAAATGTGGACCAATTCAGTGGGTAACTGAAAATCAAAACAGCGTTGGGGTTAACCAGCGTGAAGATTATCTAGCATTACCATATTGCGGTGGCCCATTATCGTCATTAGAAATCCGGAAGGATAAATTTGCCAAGCGATCACGAATCCTTCTATCAACAATTGCGGCAAATTTTGAAAACTCCTCAATTGCAGAAAAAGGTACCACAGAATGGACGGAAAGTTGTAGAGCCGTATTCCAGCAAAAGTATTCAGCGCTTGCCAGCCTGATCCAAATGGAAGACGATGGGTCATTGGCAGCAAATGATCATGAATTTCTCGGCACAGAAATCTTGGACTACAATTTTATTACCTGCGCTGGAAGCGAAGACGATGGGATACCAATCTTTCAAAAGTTCTTGGTCCCATACAGTTCCGTCGTGTGGATGTACATAGTTGGCTTGATTGGAGTACTATTTGTCCTAATATTCACGGTATTTCACTGGAAGTCCCTTTACAGGGATGCAAACAACTCCGTTCATTTCCTCGTATCTGTATTCCTCACACTCGTCTTTGAATATTCAATCTCAAAGTCCAAATCCCTGAAAAACAGAATTAGTTTCGTCGTGCTTTTTGCACCGATTATCCTCCTCAGTGTTGTTATCACGAATGGCTACAAGGGCGTAGTTACCACCAAATTGATTGCTCCCTTACCTCGAAAAATACTCTCTAGTTTTGATGACGTTGTGGATCAGAATTACACCATCGTCTCGGATCCATCGGGACAAGAGGATCGCTTCCGATGGGCAAAGCCTTGTTGTGCAGAAAATGGAAGTTGGATTTGTCCCGAAACTCCAATGGAATCAATTACCTGGAGCCACATCACATTATTTTCATTGGCGTTACAAGATCAATCAATGCGTCGAAAATCTCAACCTTCACGAATGTCCGACTTAAGAGAATTGAAAATGATTGACAAATACCTGAATGCAACTCTCACTTCGCCTTGCTTCATGAAGTATTTCAAAGCGGAAGAGGAAGTCCTCCATTGCGATAAATACGTTTTTGCTGGAAGGAAATACGATTTGGAAAAACTTCGAAGGAAACTGGATTCGAAGAATGCCGCGGCCACACGGAAATTCTACACAGGAGTAAATCCCATATTGCCCCGAAGGGTGGGATTGGCACTTCGATTTGAAAACATACCATGGGCTAATAAACGGATTCTTCTTAAAATTAGGCAAATTGTTTCAGCTGGATTGTATGACTATTGGCGCAGGATACAAACACAATTGGAATTTGCAATCCGGGTTGAAAGAAATGTGGGTAATGCTGACCCCAAGGAGTCACCACTCAACTTCTCCAGAATTGCAGGAACGCTTTTTGTTTATGTGTTTCTAATCTGTATTTGTTTGGTCGTTTTCATGTTGGAAATATGCTGGAAATCTAATATGTTTAAGAAATTGATTTTAAAGTGTCTTGGTCTGCATAATTGCAGGCTGCGTAGAGCCTGTACATATTTATGAAAATCAAGCAGTCAGGCACGGGTAGTAGAATTTAAGGCAATTAAATAAATCTAATATATAAATGTATATAAACACGCATCATATGAAGCTGACAAACTGACTTTCTTACAACTTTATTTAGTTAGACCTTCACGCATTTTTATGTGAAAGGAATCAATTTCAACATGATGCATGCAAATGTTTACATTAAATCTTTAACACAAAATGCACCGGTCCAGGAAAAAGCAATGGCCACTTGGGACCATGCCCACTTTTCTTTTTTGTGGAACACAACAGCTATAGTGCAAACACTTAGTCTTAAAGGCCAAGGCAGATAACGAAGATTTTAATGATACGGTCAACATATCGAACGCCGGCACTTCTAGACCTTAGCCACATTTCGGAATTCATTCAAAATTTAGAGACTCCGCATTCAAATGCTACTTAGGGAATAATGCTAAGGAAATAAGGTGTGTCCCTAATGACGGTGGCAAAAGTGGAGTAATAGGATATAGGAAGAATGGAATGCCAAAATGCAAGGGTTTGTCAATTCATGGCTTCTCTGTTTTCAGTTACATTTTTCAGTTTTGGCATGGCTAAGATAAGACGCACATGATTTTCATGACATGCACCTGTTGTGCTATTAAAAGCACTACAAAGGCAAAACCCATTTGATTCCACAAACTCGAAACGCAAAATTCTGTCTTGAATCCAAAGTATGGTCGTGATTCTCCTCATAATTTTAACTCAAATTCGTCGTTTAGAATCAAAAATTTGTTTTGAGCCGAAACATGAATTTCTGCCCGTCCAAGCGTACCACTTGGATAATTTATACGTTGTGCGAACCACGCTCATCAAACGAAATTTTAGACATTCAGTGTATCTTGGATTTTAATGACTTCAATCAAATAGCCGTTATTAATTCAACACAATTACAAACAGCTACGACAAGTGACGCACGCTTTTCTACAATTTTCCAAATTTACGGTGAAATTGATGGAATGCTGTTCAATGAATTTGTAAGGACGGGTATTAATTTTGATATTTAAATCAAAGTTTATATTTGTCATGCAGATTAACATTTGATACCTTACTAATATTTGGATTTTTGCTGTTTGTAGCAGTCTTACGGCACATGGATTTTCCACTCTGAAACGTTTATCCCAAAAACCTACACAGGCAAGATATCGGATAATTTATATTTAATGGATNGCACATGGATTTTCCACTCTGAAACGTTTATCCCAAAAACCTACACAGGCAAGATATCGGATAATTTATATTTAATGGATCCTGAGGACTTGTCAACTTATGAGATATACCACATAAAAGGAACAAAATACAAATATAAATATGAACATGAATTTGATTCCCTTGGCTCAACAATGCAGAGAAAACGAAATTTCAATGGAGCCACGCTTCAAGTTGCCCATGTTGTACCAGAAGAGGAAGTGAACATTACCGTAAGAATTTCCAACATTACAGTATTCCCGGTACATAGCATAGGGGTGTCAAATCTGAGAGTATATAAAAACGGGGATAAAATATAATGTCGCCAAGTGTTTTAAGTGAAGACAACTAGAAATTTTCTCTTCAGGCGCATCCCTACGCATTCTCTTCTTCTGGAGCGGAAACTCTAGAGCTGGTCCAATGGAAAAGCGATGAGCTGATTTCGTATCATCTCATGGCTTACATGCAAACGTACTTAAATTTTACGTGAGTTTGAAAATACCAAGCTTTTACAATTGTATGGAAACTTACCTAGAATGCTTTGTCTTTTTTTAATTTAGAATAAATTTTACCGCGACAAATTACTGGGTGTGGGCCCCGTCTAATACAACGTTGAGCATGTTGGATCTGCTCAATACTAGAGGTTTGGACTTGGCCTTGTCTAATACAGGACTCTGGCCTGCAGCAGATTTTAGATTTTTATTTGTGACACGAGCTTTTACGTAATTTTGTCTATAAATTTACTAGTTGTTCGCTTAACTTTGATTAAAATAAACACAATTCAACCTACAGGGAAATCTACGTGTACTACCATCCACCAGACTACTCTACTGGGAATGATTTAACCAAGACAATTCGTCTTGAAGTTTGGCTGTACTTTAGAATGCTTTGTCTTTTTTTAATTTAGAATAAATTTTACCGCGACAAATTACTGGGTGTGGGCCCCGTCTAATACAACGTTGAGCATGTTGGATCTGCTTAATACTAGAGGTTTGGACTTGGCTTTGTCTAATACAGGACTCTGGCCTGCAGCAGATTTTAGATTTTTATTTGTGACACGAGCTTTCACGTAATTCTGTCTATAAATCTGCTAGTTGTTCGCCTAACTTCGATTAAAATAAACACAATTCAACCTACAGGGAAATCTACGTGTACTACCATCCACCAGACTACTCTACTGGGAATGATTTAACCAAGACAATTCGTCTTGAAGTTTGGTTGTACTTGACGATGTACGCTCTTCTTATTTTTACCATGTCCATATTTATATTTAGTGAAAAGGCCAAGTACTTGGTTCTATGGTCTGTTGCTACAATCACAGAACAAGGCAAGGAAACTGAATCTATGGACCAAATTTACAAAAATTAGTAACCAACTTAATTTAAAAAAATTAAATTTACAGGGATTCCACCTCCAAGAAGCAAGTACGACTTCACTGCAAAATACTTTGTAGTATTATGTTACTCTTCTGGACTATTATGTTATGTATCACTCTCTGCATTCCTTGTTTCATCTTTTTCTGTTCAAGACGAGCTGCACAGTTTAAAGGACTTGGTAGCAATGAATTACAAGTTCGGAATCATGGAGAATTCCATCCTTCATAATGGGTTTAAGGTATAGAACTCTCAAAATACGAAGATCAAATGCCAAATATGCCTGTCTGACAACCCAACGTGATTGGTAAATGTTCGATAATTTTAGGAAGGATGGTTATCCAAAGCCTCAGCTTTGTGGGACATCCGATCAGATTTTGAATTGGTACAGAAAGAGCCACAAGCCACCCTCCAAGTTACGCAAAGGAAAAGATTTGCATTTGTAACTCACAATCAGCCGTTCCATAAACACCAAAACGAATTAACAAATTTAAGCTTCTGTGGTGGCATGAGAGAAATGATTTTACATGGAGAAAAACGTTATGGCAGCGCCTTTGTCAAACGTAGCTCTGAATTTTATGATTTTTTTAATTTGGCGTAAGAACATTTGTGTAAATATTTTAATGTAATGTTTGGTGCTATATAGAATGACATACTAAATATATTGCCTTTCTAAATTAACTTTTACAGAAGAGTACGAATGTACGAGACTGGACTAACAAATCGGATTTTGTTGGAAAGCACTCGAATATTTGCAGGAACCAAGCCAAGGTGTTTAGCACCTGAACAAAGTGTAAAGCAAAAAGGGATTTCCTTCCAAGAAATTCGATTGCCTTTCCTGATTGTAGGATTTGGTTTCACCTTAAGTGTATGTGTAGTGTTATTAGAGTATTTTACAAGTAACAGAAACACATATTTGCTTAGATGTAGACATAAACAGCAGTGGAAATGATGTATTCTAGCGTATTATCAACTTGAACATTTATTTTATGGAAAATGCATTTCTTCATAAACAGTCTACATGTTGCTCCCCCAAGTTACTAGTAGATTTGTAACCGCATTAATAACAATAGCTTGCATCATAACAAGAAACGTGGAACTGCAACTTTTCCCAAATGTGCCCATCTCCCATGTGAGAGGTTTACAAGATTTCAAAAATATTTTATGAATCCTCCGTTTTGTCAAATGACTTTTGTAGCTAAGCAGAACTGTGACAGAATTTTCTGTTGCACTTGAGCACAGACCCATGATTTCCTTGATTGCAAGATAAGCACCACAACCCAAAATGTACAGTTCAGCAAGCATGAATGTACTTAGCACCCTGTGCAGCCGAAGTGCAGAAAAGCTTGCAGTTATTAAGACTATCATTGCGATGACTATACAAATTATAAATATTGGATGCGCAAATTGTGATACACATTGATGGAGGCATTGTTGAGAGCGGAGAATCATTTGAATCTCACGATTCCAGAAGTCCGGGAGCTTGGATATTATCCTGTTGGGAAAACGCACATTCAAATTTAAATGTAGTATTCTATACAATAGTTTAATATGTTTCTGCTATGTACAGGACCACTAAACCTTACTGGCGAATTTAAAAAAATTTAAACTTTATTTTCAAATATTTGAAAATAATGCAGGATCATAGAGCTTTCAAATTTAGGTAGGATTATGCATTCAAATTTGCATTTTCTTTATACAAATTTTTGAAGATCGCCACTCAAAATTTAATCACCCTGCACTTGATATTTTTCTAACTTTGAGAGTCGGAAACATTCGTTGGATGTTACATTAAAGTAAACGATCATGGTGTAGATTGTAAGAAAGAGCGGTGTAAGATTCATCAATGAGATCGGAGCCCAAAGGACGCCAAAAATGTAAATCAACCATGGGAAGTAGTAAGTAAAGATATTGAAAACGACAAATAAATCAACCCTTAAATACAGGAGAGCAACTACTCCAATCACTATGCAGAACTGACATGCTCCGGCTAGAAGTAAGCAGACATCACTTAACAAATCCATGTGCTTGCTCCAATTGTCGACGGTATTCAACTCTGAGAAAAATCTTTTGTCCAGTCCTTCTGTAATAAATATTAATTGATCACAACATACGCGAAATACAATCGATTCAAATCCAATGTCGACAAGACAAATTGTTTATTAATTATATAGTGTTTACCCAATTTTTCCTTGTAGCTCAGCATAGAATTAATCAGAAAGGTATATTCGGGTGCACGGGAAATATACAAGTACTGAGTCGCTATACATATCAGCAAAGCAGATATCAAACACATGTCAAATATTACTTCAAGAGGATCCAAAATTCCGAAGATTACTGGAACGAGGAGCGTAATTAGCAAAAATCCCAGAATAAGAACATGAAGCCATGCCACCAGCTCCCAAGTGATAAAAGGCAGATTCGTGTGTTCGACAAAATGCAAGCGACGATCAATGTATTTCCATGGCAGGCACCTTGTGTAATAACCAACCCGAATACCGATGTGCATTGTTTGAATGATTTTCTCAGTAATCATGTTAGAATCACTTTCTCGGATACGGGCACAGAATATACATTACGTTCGTTTTTACAGCTTTCCGCACAACCGATACACAAATTGACACAACAGTGTGTGAAAGTAAAACCGTGCCATTTATTACCCACGATTTTAGTGGGGATCGATTGCTATTAGGTACAGATCTTAATCAATCGACAAGCTGAATGCAAACGTTTCTCATATATATATTACACAAATCACGCGGTCAACATTAGAATTTGGATTAGTTCAATGCATTATACGGGGGACTCATTATTGTGATGATTATATGTTATTTATGTGTCGTCATTGTTAAAGATAAGCCGCAATAATAGGTAAATAGCATACAACCCTTAAATAACAAATATTAGAGATGTCACCGCACTTTCGGTTTCTGTTATTTAATTGCAGGTTGGGCAAGACTATTATCAATACGCCCCTGTCATTTACAAAAGTCAATTTTACGAAACTGAGCAATATAAATAAAGAAAATTACGATTAAATGTTTACTTCTTGTAGGCCTACCGTAAATGACCGAGTAGAGTCCCGGGGCTCTGTATAAAAATGCCTCCAGTTTTACCTGAGGAATGCCTGAGGTTTTTAGTGTGCACTAAGCTTAATGGATAATACTTTTTGGCGAACCGAACTGTCCAATTTTAAGATAGCATAATGGGAAAGAGTTTTAACATATCAAAATCCAGCCACAGACCTTAATAAAAATTATTCTTAATTTATATGCTTTTCTAGGGTCTGGGCTCGGATTTTAGTCTGTCAAAATTTTGTTAATTCAAATGTTTACTTATAGCTTATGTAATTCGCATTACAGGCTCCAGAAATGGACTCCATTCTAATTAAGCTTTCCAACGATACCCCACTTGCATTAAATAAATTATTTGGCTAAATATTCGGTATTCGGCTTTTGATATTCGGCCTATTTGGCATTTGGCCGAATACCACTATTCGGTGCATCCCTACTAATGGGTAATCGCTGGCTATAATTGGCCCCATGGCTGTATTTGGACCCCGGGCTGTATTTGGACCCCGGGCTGTATTTGGACACGGGACCCCGTGCTGGATTTGTACCCCGGGCTGTATCTGGACACGGGCTGTATTTGGACCCAAGCTGTATTCTGACAACTTGAGCTTTGACCCGTGTTCTATTTGGGCAGAAGGGCTCTAGTCGAAACCGTGTTCTACTCGTTCATTTGTGGTATGCCTATGTTGTGTTAGGAAGATTTAAGCAAATATTGTCAATTTGTTGGCAATAATTACTGACGAGTTGTATGCATAACATTAGTTTCATGATAAGTATATCCTTGTGGCAAATTATTTGCGAAAGACCCTAGCTCCTCTTTTTGTAGCCCGTCAATAATAACCACATTGCATTGCATTGCCAGATATTTGCCACGGAAAATAAGTATTACCTCTGGCATATTAACTGTGTGCCGAGCCGATTATAAATGTCGAATGCTAAAACTTTAGCATGCAATGATGTAGGCATCGCATAAAACTATTTGAAAACTACGATTCCATAATTTAGGAAGTTGTGAAAGTATCCTGCTAAATACAACTCATCAAAATTTGAAATTCAATTTCATGTAAGATACCAAATTTAAAATTTCCACTATTTTTGAAAGTCGGTGAGATTTACATTATTTCGGAACAACACAGCAAATGTGATTGGTAGACAACAATTTTATGGTAAGAATTGCAAGTCAGGAAAAAATGCGAGGAATAAATCTGTCTACGTTGCTTAAAGCAGCTCCGGACTCCGGAAAAGAGCGCGATATCCTATGATAAATGTTACGTCTCAATATCATATAAATAAATTGTAATCAATCAATAAATCAGTCAATAAAGTTCAATTAAATAAGACATATTGATCCAGTCTTTTTGAATTATTCCACGTCCCGCTTAGAAGCTAATATTAGATAATGGCTCGATAATTGCTGTCATATCTGAACATCAATCCAGCCTTTTTTTCTGTTTCTCTATGCCATTTTCTTCTTTTATAAAACAAAGCAGTATTTTATAGTGTTGTTAAGGATTGTTCAACTCGAATGTTGGTCTCACTATTATATATCATTATTGTATGCGTAAATTCTTAATAAAATAAGTTAGAAATTATTTTTACTCAAAAGAATATGCTATTCATTTGTTATTCAACAATAACAAATTTCGCACACTTGCACTTTTGGCAAAAATTTCAAATCACACATTTGGAGGGCTAACCCAAAGCAAATTAAAAGCATAATAATTTAAGTTAAGCATTTATCAACTACGAACATCAAAATCATCGCGCACGTGATAATTTTTTTTGAAATGCACTGCTTTGCCAATTTTTATCTGCGTTGTATTGTGGCCTGATTTTCGAATCAGAACAAGGGTGATGTTGCATGAAATAATTTGAACCTTGGCACACCACAACATGCAATTACAGCCCATAGTCCAATCAATAAGATTACACTATATTCGTTCTTATTTTTCATGGCTAGGCCTAATTGCATCCTAGAAGAAATGCTAGTCAATCCTTCACCCATTCATTACTAAGCTGCACTACTTTCCGACATGTCAAACTTTCCTATCCAAACTGGTACTGAATTTCAGCAGACAGTTTTGGATGAAATAAACAGACTTCGAGCCCGGCATGGCTCACCACCATTAGAATTAGACGACCAGGTTGGATATTATATATACATATATATAATTACAATTTAATTTATTACAGGACATCAAACAAATTATAACAACATCAAATTTTTTCATACTTCCTGTATATTTGTTCCTTGTTAGTTGAGTGACGACTGTATGTCATACGCTGAGGGCTTACAAAATGGGACCTACACGGATCATAGTGAAAATGCAGGTAAGGAGTACGGGGAGAATGCTTGGAGGGACCGAATAGTCAAGGGTGGATGAAAAGCGTAAATTTTGGCGTTTGGATGATCCAACAAATGTACGAAGAAGGTTCACATTACAATTGGGATAATCCAAGTTTCACAACTGGAACCGGTGGGGAGGCTGTTGGACATTTTACCACGCTCGTTTGGAAGAGCTCCACTACACTTGGAGTTGGGAATGTTTTGCCTACTGGGGATGATGACGATACTGCGGATGGGTGGACAGTTCACGAAGCCCACCAATTATTACGATGATCAAGTTAAGGACAATGTTCCACCATTGGTGAGTATTATACAATTAAAAGGTAATGTTCATTGTGGAATTGTAAGTCCGTCACTACTTTTAATCACAACTCCAGCTGTCAGGACTGAAATGGGATTCATACAAAACTAGCCCGGCTGGATCAGATACTGATGACTAAGAAAAGAGGATTAGAAATCTAAAAAAAACTTGGTTGAAAACTAATCAAATCTATCACTCCTTCTTGCGCTAATATGAATTTTCCGTTTTAAATCGTTTACACAATTAATTGAATTGACAGAAACAATCACAACTATGGTTTATTTGATCTTGTGGTTTACATTAAATAGTTTTTCAATTGGCAATACACAATTAATTAATTTCATCTAGTAGTGTTATTCTGACTGGTTCAACACTCCTGGCACCGCATGTATAGCACCGCCATCTATCTGTCCAACCAGACCGGTCACAAAGGATGCGTCCTCCGAGGCCAAAAAAAGAACGAATTTCCCGATTTCCTCCACCTTACCAACTCGACGAAGTGGGTACATCGCTCCAGCCTGCTTCAGAATTGCTTCCGAAGCTTCATCACCGAAGCCCATTGCACCAAAAATTGGAGTGTCCACTACCCCTGGGCTACAAATTTGAAAATAATATTGTAGATTAATTAATATTTTACTTTTGTGCAGATGCACCCATTCTTGTACTCACTTAACAGAATTGACCCTAACTCCTAAGGGCCCCAATTCAAGGCTAAGTACCTTAGAGAACATATCGAGGCCAGCTTTCACTGTGCAATACATGGAACCCCCTGAGTGCTGTGAATTATAATTTACATAGTTAATTATGGATCTCGTGATTTGCGATTAAAATCATGGCTTACTGGTTTGAGTCCTGCGATGCTTGAGATATTTATTATGTTCCCCTTTGCCTTGATGAGTAGTGGAGTGAGGAGATGGGTTAGTAGAAAAGGAGCCCGAAGATTAGTTTTCATCACCACATCAAAGCTATCGATTGCGTTAGGCTCTGTAAACAATGCAAAGGTACTGATACCTGCATTGTTAACAAGAACATCGAGTCCACCAAAGGTCGTGGTTACTTCTGCCGCCAAATTTCGGAGCTCACTGTCTTTCTTGACGTCGCACTTCACCCCATGCATCTGTTTTAGGAAGAAATACTTTGATCTTTTTCAATTTCTTGAAACATCTCCTAAAATAGGAGCCGGCGTATTTTAAATAATAATAATGTTCACACTTTAGTACCGATTTAAACTAACCTTGGCATTGGCATTTTTGGAAGCTGCCTTGCATTTCTCTACGACGGATGCAATTCTATCGACATGCCTCCCAGTAATGACTACAGAGGCCCCAGCCTTCGCAAATTGAAATGCAATTTCCTCACCGATTCCGGAACTCGAACCTGTCCATATAATCCATTGTTACTATTTAGCCCTTCTTCAGTGGATTTGGACTTCACGCAAAATAACTTGACCTTACCTGTAACTAGCACAACCTTCCCATCAAATGACATTCTCAATGCAATTTAAAAAATCAGAGTCGATGTCAAAGATTTGTAAACTAACACTTGTAAAGTAATCCGAGACGGACGACGGTAGAATCAGAATCGGGATGCAACTAACATCACGTATTTATTTTATTTATCTTTGGATTTCAAGTACAAAGGTTGCATCACATGTCGATGTAGCCCGAAACAAAATGGTCGAACACGTGGAGTCCTTACGTCAAATATACAATACATAATATTAAATGTACAATGGAACATGATTCATGCACACACAGCACACACGAGTTTTTGTGGTTACGTAACGCGTTATTGATTACGATGATAGGTTTGGATTGGACTGGACCGACCTTGCAATGACAACTGCGTTATATTCAGCTGAGAAGAAGTGCTGTGTTAAAAATGTACTCTCATGCTCATTCCTGATTTAACATATTTTAATTGCACAGCCACACCTGCTTACAAGCTGATCAAGTGAATGCTACTGCATAATGGCCAGAAAACAGACAGTTACTTTTTCTCAAAAATAGTATCTAACTTTTAGCACATCAGTAAAACATTCGCACCTGCAGATTGGCTCCTATATTATGCACTGTTCTAGATCTCAACTTATCGATTATTGTTTAGATTGAATTGAATGCAAAATTGAAGTCCTCCAAACAAACGTGAGAGAAAAGTCGTCACAAAAATGACGGTTTTTTGCAGTGCTGTGCAACACAACGATGGGTTGATTTTGTCTTGCCAATTTTGGTTAGAAAGAGTTAACGGAGAAGAAACATCGTGGCACAGCACAGGCAGGGGCAGGGAATTTATGCAGAAGCAAGAAGTTATTTAGAAAAATAAATCTTTTCAACCAAGTACATATAACTCCTGCTATTAAAACTAAAACTTCAACATTGTGTGCTTTACAAGATCAAAAACAAGAGGTTCAGCATCCCTATTGCAATATTCCTAAACAAACTGGGGATCGTCACTGTCACTAGCGTTTACTTTCAGAATTTTAATATTATAAAATTTATCCACCTCAGGCTAAACATAACCGATATTTTAAAATAGCCTTTCAGAACAAGCATTAGAGTGTTGATTTGTCATAGATAGATACAATGCTGGTTTCTCAAAGCCAGTCATTAAATCCAAATCAAGACTCTTTTTGTAATTTGGTTTTCCCAATGTAAAACGTCTTAGACAGCACGGACTTCATAATACAGTATCACCTTTTCACGCCGAATCCCATGCAAACCCTTCATTAGCTAGTCTTATTTTTAACTTTAGCTTGTCATTAGTAGCAACTTATTTCCGCAAGGTTAGTTTTCATAATAACACATTCCTCAATTCTACATAAATAGAAGCTGTGCACTATTATGGCATTATTAGTCGGAATCCAGGTTGTTTTTTATTCCCTTATTCTTGTCCCATAGTTATATTTATAAATACTAAATACGTACAGAAATGTTTTTCACGGGAAATATTGCACTATTTGTATTGGTTTCCGTGTTGTGTAATTTATTGCAGCCCTTGCATTCTGCACCTTGGCACAGAAGTATATTTTACTTCATATCCAGGCTTGGAATTAGATTTACTATAACAATATGAAAATTGGCAGATTCAGCGGGCACTGTGGATGGAAATAATGTCGCGGACTCTGTGTCGATTGCCATTTCAATGCCACAGGGTGAACCCAATTAGTTAAAAGTTTCATTCCAGTACGTAATTCATACCAACAAGAGTCTTGCTTTCAGGTGGTAACCCACGGGCATGGCCAGTTTTTAAATATCAGCTTGCTGAAGATGTGGAGCGTAACCGAAATGCATTTGCTTTTGGCTCTGTTGACGCCCGGGGTGAGTCAGACATTTGTTTATCTGATCTTTGTCCAAGTTGAGCAATTCAATTCACATGGGCATTTAAATTGCAGGAGGACAGGGTGGAGCAGTGGCCATTCAGCATTCATTAGCAATAGCGAATATTCCAAACGACGCTAGAGCGGAATCCAGAGCTTTTGCTAATAGCTCATAATGGTAATTAAGCTATGCAACATTCCAATTTTTATTTAGATGGAAAGTATGTAAAGCCTCTAACGCAACGCGACAACTAACCCACATTGTGTACAGTTATTATTCGCCAATCTTAATTACAGTCAGAATATATGAAGAAATAAACGCAACAGAATTTGAAACGCAGTCATAGTCAATCTTGTAAATCCCACCCGATGATATATGCACAGGACACATGGCTATGATTTCACGTCTAATAAAACGGTTTTTAGAGCCACTGGTATTTATTAGCATTTGCTCTTATTTTCCCGACAAATACCTTTGAACTTCCATCCACATGGGCAAGGAGAAGAAGCAGGCATATGGTCCGGCTGACAAATCCAATGGAGTGGATCAGAAAGCAAATCCCAAGAACAATGTTGTCCTCCGTATTTATAAAATTGTACAACAGTAGGAGCATGGCAGCAGTTGAGAAAACGCTTTGCGTTATTATCCAACTCGAAAGTGCTGCGTTCACATGTTTCATAAGGGTTTGAAGACGAGCCAATTTAATTTTATCATTCAGCGAGCCGTACTTGTCCGAACTTCTTATGAATATAATTACTTGCCCAGAAATTAAGAGCATCATGACATCAAGTAAATTCATATATGAATACTCTGATTGTAATACTCATATATGAATAAATTGACTTCTCCATTCTGACTAGTAGTGTAAGGAGATCCGCTGTTTCGGGACTGTATAAAAATGTTGGACAGCTAAGGAAGTGATCGATCCCATTCCGACAATAAGTCGCTATTATCATGAGATTCAAATCTTTGGATTCGGGTGAGGTTAAATAGCACATGAAATTAATGCAGAATTTTAAATTTATATAAATTCTATAACAAAATGTAAGAATGAAACTTTTTGTGCGGTGGATATAGCCCCATCGTCATTGTCGCTTGCATTTAAGAGCGAGTTTCTTGGCTACGGAATCAATACAACGAACACAACAAACGCTAACGCGTATGGATGTCCTGTGTTTCAAATGTTAGCATATACACACCACCACACCGTTTTAATCAGATACTATGTGCAATGCAATAGTGCAATGTAATGTAGTCAAATCAAAAATAACTTATTGTAAAAACGTTTTACGTGGATTGACATAATATGTCGTCGCCCATTCTGTCAATCAAGTTAAATCATAAAATTTTACCCGGCAGAGTTGCAGTTGGACTTTTTGACGGAAAGCATTCACATTTGTGTGCGGCCACGCAAGGCGAGCGCGTAAGTTCATGTTGTACATATTTATTGAAATAGTGTTTTTTGTACAATGCGGCCTAGACTTAAGGAATCTCAAAGTAAATTTAGAACATTTCTTTAAATACTTCGATAGATTTTGCTATTAGACATCCAAAATATTACCGGAAACACTTCCCGTCCTAATGAAGCTTCACCGGAAAGTGTCACATTCCTAAATATTAACCAGCCGATCTCTTGCCTTTGTACTGGCCCAATTGCAAAGAACTCGGACAGAGCCTTCCTTTTCGTAGGGACGCTGTCAAATATTTTTGGATATGACGTTGAAAATAACAAAGACTTGTTCTACAAAGAGGTAATAGGAAATATCATTGCAAATCTGCAAATAAAATATGCTTTGCATGTATGGATTTCAAAATAAATTAGGTGCCCGATGGTGTAAACGTGATCGCGGCTGGATTACTCGGTGACGTCAATGCAGACAGTCCTGTAATTTTAGCCGGTGGAAATTGCACTCTGCAAGGGTTTGATTCGGAGGGCAATGACTGCTTTTGGACTGTTACTGGGGACAATGTGGGCGCTGTTGCATTTCTGGACTACGACGACGATGGGAATAATGAGGTATTAAATCAACACGTTACTAAAATCATCATGTGACAAATCACAATTATATTTATATGTCCTAGATGGTTGTGGGTTCGGACGATTTTGACATACGAATATTCAAAGGGGATCAGATAATTGGGGAAACGTCTGAAACGGATGCGATTTCATGCATTGCCCCGATGCATGGTTCCATATTTGCCTACGCCTTAGCCAACGGAACAATTGGCGTGTATGACAAACTTCAACGGCTTTGGAGAATAAAGGTTTCACTCATATATTCTTTCATATAACATTATAATGATGCTGACGATGACGACGACATCTTTAATTTCTTGTAATTTCAGTCCAAGAATTACGCAGTCGCCATATGTGCGTTCGACTTTGATGGCGATGGCATTCCGGAACTCGTAACAGGGTGGAGCAACGGAAAATTAGATATCCGAAATATAAAAAACGGCGAAGTTTTGTTCAAGGATAACTTTACCAATCAATTGGCCGGGATTTGTACGGCGGATTTGAAGCTAGATGGGAATTTTCACTTACTGTGCTGCGATGTCGAGGGAGAAGGTAATCAAAATCACTGCCATAAAAACCAATTAAGAACTTTTAGTGGTTTTCTTCTACTTATCTACTTCAACAGTCAGGTTGTACAAACCTAGTACGCAAGATGGTAAAATGCAATACATTTCCCCTAATGTCGAGCAAGAAGCAGTGCGAGAGCTGAGCATGAAAAAACACCACCTAATGCTTGAACTTCGCAATTACCAAGTCGGAAGTTTGGTCAAATCTTCAAGTTTGGATATGCCAGGAATCAGTGTTGAAAAGCAGAAAACTGTGGGCGCAATTCCGGTAATTTTGTATGCAGTTGTGCTAGCCCAAAATTTTGTAAGATCAATGGGTTTGAGAATCTTATCCTCTCTGTGTAAAACAGACAAAGACGCAATTGCAAACAGCATTTGCGATTAATATGGGCACAGATGACATAGCGGTAAGTGCATTAGAAGAATTTCTACAATTTGTGCTAATTCTTTTGCTCAATGCAGCCACACATTGAAGTAACCCTTTCCACAAACAATGATACAATTATTCGGGCTGTGCTCATATTTGCGGAAGGGATTTTCCAAGGCGAATGTCACGTGGTTCACCCCAAAATGGAAACATTGCATTCTAAAATCACTGTGCCGCTGACGCCACCCAAGAATACAGTTGTCGACCTTCACTTGAAAGTAAGTATGCGTTTGGTATTTTACACCAGTTTGCCTCTAAGAACAGTAATTAACGTATGTTTGGATTAAAGGCGTACGTCGGATACAAAGATAGCAAAAATTATCACGTGTTTGAACTAACACGTCAGTTACCTCGCTTCACAATGTATGCCCTCTGCAAAGATGATCAAGAAATACATCACTGCTCCAGTTTCGTGCAAATGCCCATCCAAGAGCGTCCATCAAGGGTTAGTCGTTTTAGCACACCTTATCAGTCCGCGTGGAAATATAACAATAATACTCAAAGAAATTACCACGAAAATTAAATTGAATGTTAACTTGCAGATCTCCATGTGGTTAAACCAAAATTTTCTACTCGCAAAAGAAGTTGACTTCAAGTCAGCATTTACGGTTTCATTTATATCTCTGCGAAACAATGAAGAGGTGATACTGGAAGTAGAATCCACAGGGTCAATCCAAGTTAAAACACATGATATGGACCTGGCAGGTGACATTGTTCAGTCCCTGTGTCACTTCCTGAATGTCTCTGATTTGGAGGTATTTGGCTAACAAATTTCTAATTACACGTCCTTCGATTCAAATAGAATTTGCGAGTCTAGACAATAGCGGAGTTCCCTGAGGAGATTGCCCAGTTGGAAATGCTCCTTCGTGCCATCGAAGACTACCAAGAAAGCAACGATCGTCTTGGTGCTGAAATAGCTGATCAATCCGGAATTATTAAAACCCTCTTGATTAGGGCAGAAGATGCTCGTATGATTGGTGACCCGTAAGAAACTATATTTCTAAATTTGACTGTTTTCAAAAATTCTCCTAATACTTGAAACAAAACCAGAAAGGGAATGCGTAAATGGTATATGCAGCTTCATGAAGTAAATCGATCACTCATAACTCAGCATCATATTCGTTGCACTACAAATGAAAATATTGTCGAATCTATTAAAGCCGTCAACCAAGTTGTACAAAGGGCTGCAAGGCTTCGGGGTAAAATTCTACATTTTAGTTTTCAATAGAAAAATATTGCCTCACCTATTACTAGTTTGTTCACAGTTGGGAGGCCAAAAGCAAATATCATATCCGCTTGTCGGGATGCCGTTAAGTTAAGAAATATTGACACGTTGGCAAAGATCATCAAGCACGGAGCTTCTAACTAAATTAATGTGTACCCACTACAGACATATCTGTAATACATTTTGTTATAGAAATCATGTCATGTTATTAAATCCGAACGAATTGCAGTAAAGATTGGCCCAAAGTTAAATCTGTTTTGAACAATCTAAAGCAAATAAATTTATTCACTATAACTTTAATTGGAACCCTATACCTTAAGTTCGTAATACAAAGTCAGCAATAACCGGTAAGTGGTCCGACGCGGCATGTAAATTTGGTAGAGCAAGTTTAGTTTCATCGTCGTAATCACACAAGGTTGCAATTGTCGCTTTAGAAGGAGGAGGATAGGTTTTCAGAAGTTCTACATACTTGCCCTGATATAAAATATAGTCCAGACAGCCTTCAAAATTGTGCACTATGTTAGTTAACTCGTGTCCTGGATGAGAATTTGACAGCTGCAGATTATGTTCCATCTCTATCCCAGGTATGACCTTTTCAGATTCATCTGCAAGTTTTACAAAGTCGTACATTACTTGGAAAATCTAATATAAAAAAAAAGCTAACTCCTTGACACTCATTTATCCGTAGTACTACAACCAAGACATAAGAGAGTTGTTACTGCAGTGTCAAATTAATCCTATAGGATCATGAATGACGCTGCTAGAACTGTTCTTTGAAAATTTACTCACGTTGAGACCAATCACCATCGTTTGAAAAAACTTTCCCAGTCGTCAAGTACCGAATCGATCCAAATTCCGGTGTGCAATTGAAGTCCCCGCAAAACAAAAGAGTAATCTTGTTTGCCGGATATTTGGTTCTTAACTCGTCCAACTTTGACTCCACAAAATTCACACACGTTAGCGTCTGAAGGAGGCGGATATGATCAGCATCTGGGTGGAAATAGAGATGCGTATTGGCTGTAATGAGACGAAGATATAATTTGAAAACTCAAAATGGTCACTGGTGGTCAATATTAATTATATTTACCTATAACAAACTGAGTGCCAGGAGAATGTTTCGATTCCAGCACACAAACATGAAGCACCGTAGGCCGTTCCTCTAATCTCTCTTGTATGGCTGTAGAGATATTTTGAAAAAATGGCAAGCTTTTCATGTGATCCTTAATAATGACTTCATGTGAGTTGACCAGGTTGAATTTCTTGCGGTTGAAAAACATAGCGACTCCTTCCCTGTTGGTCTTCTCACCGGTTTTGCAGCAGAGAATTCCCTCCAAGCCACACTCTTGGGACATAAATGGGGTAAAATAACTCTGAAATAAAAACGGTCACTATTAATATTTCTGTATTAAAGACATCGATCTTCGATCGATATTCATTGATCGAATTTTAATACCTCAAAATATTTCTTGTCCACTTCTTGCATGCACACAATATCTGCTTGATACGCCTTAATCTCAGAACACAAAACCGGAAGCCGATAATCCATTGGAAGAGAATCAGGGGGGCTTTTCTTAAACCATTCTTCAGTCGCGCAATTATCCGCCAGTGTATTGTAGGTAACAACTCGGAAAATGTTTGAATCCTCCGGGAGTTTATTCATACGTGAAAGTCTTTCATGGAACAGAAGATTTGACTCCGGGGGATGCACAACAACTTCTGTTTCAGTAGAAAACGGATATCCAGTTTGACTTTTGGAAGCATTAGATGGAATGCATGTCAACCTCAAAACTTTCCCAGCAAACGATTCATCGGGCGTAAAGATAGGGAACTCCTTTGAGTGACTTCCAGTCATTCTAGTACCAACTTCGCAAGGCACCCAAACATTCTCAACCTTCTCACATTCTGATTTCTTTCTTATCCTCTTCTTTGCTCTTTCCAAATCATCAGAATTTGCATACGACCATTCAAAGCTTGAATTTGTAGGATCAAAACTATCACTGCCTTCCAGCACCACGGGAAGAGTTGAATAACCGATCATACTTTTCTTTAGAAACTTGATTTTAAATACTTCTGGAGGATTTACGTTCACGTTAATGGAGTCCTCGCCGATTTGAAAAATTAACTCCTTATATTCAAAATTGTTCTGCAGGATATACTCAAATTTCTCAACCAAAACATTCTGAGCTTCATTATTTTTGGTTTGACAGAGGATTGTTGAACTGGTATCAAATTGCCTTATCTTCTTGGCAAGGTTTGCGCGCGCTCTCTCAGCGAAGCTCTCAATAGTTTCAGAGATAGGTCGACTAAAGTTGAACACTCTTTCATGGTATTTGAATGAGAACTGAAAGCGTTCTTCTCCAGATTTGTAGCGAAGAATAGCGCTGGTTAATCCGGATTTTTTTGTCATATTCAACATTGTGTTCTGTGAAATATATTAAGATAGATTTCATATTTGCCGTAAAATAGGTAATCTATTCTATTGCGCTTCACTACATGTTAATGACTTACTTGAACCGGGCTCGCCATTCTGCTGAGATGATGTTTTGACCGGCAAGCAACCCTTGTAGAGAATATAGTCTGAAACTGAACTCCAGAAGTTCCTACTTGACAAGTCCCAATTCTAGAGAGCTTCATAAATCCTGAAAATTGTCTTCAACGTTGTCCTCAAAGTTTTAAGGACCAAAACCTGAAAGCAACAAAAATTTCTAGTTAAAGTTGGAAAAACTAAAACTTGGCTTCAGAGGCTAAAAGAAATATTATACAGCTGTATTCTGTATGACTTCCGGGCATTCCTTATCCCATCCCGGCAACATAACGTCAGGGTTAAAAAGCATTTTTTACCGTATAAATGAAATTAATGATTAATAGTAATCTTTTCAGCATGCGTACCTTGACCTAGGTATTTCAAGAAGTTATATTTCCCAATCTGTTCACACTCGTACTCATTCGCACATGACCTCACCTCACTCAGATACTCAGATTCACTCTGATTGAAAAAGCTGTGAAAGAGATTTTGATTTACGCGACTTTGTAAAAATCAAATGCAAACCGGTACATGTGGGTTCTCCAAGTGCCCCAACAGCTACTTTTTGCAAAACTTATCTCAGGGACAGCACAATTTAGCTACAAATATAAACCAAGTTACTTACACAAGACACAAATATTTGAAACCTTCCTTTACTGTTGCTGCAAGGATTAATTATTAAAAAAGTCGCTCGGTGAACGCGTGTGGTAGGTGATGTGTTTTCTCATCTGGAAGGAGAGTGTGGAAATCCAAAACTAAATAGCAGCGGTCGGCTTTTATATTCACTTTGTTTAAATTAACATATAATGAATAATTATCTCTCTCAATGCCTGCAGCTAAGCTCTGTCTGATTAATCACAGAAGAATCTTGAATCTGATAGTATCTTCACCAGTTCTCAGCAGACGGTGATGAACTAACGTTAATACGAATGAATAAACGTGGATAAACCGATTGAACGATGTCAAAATGACTCACCTGTGTTTTGCAATGCTATCCCAGCTCTACTAACTTGTGAAACGGTTCGCCGCGGCGCCAGCGATTAAAAAATATTTATCGTGCCATTCTTTATTAATCGGCTGCAGTATTCTTTAAAAATGATTCACTCATATTGCTACTACATTTACATTTGAAAAAACCAAGTGTTGAAATTCTCCACAAGAGCTTAGGCTACAACCTTATTTTATTAAATAAACATATATTTTTATTACTCTGCTGTCCATTAGGACGGACATGGGAATCAACACCGAATACAAATAGTAAAGTATTCAGTCAAAGTTCTGATTGTTATCAAAATTTGACGTCGCCTTCGTCTTAGACTTGGTGGGCTTAATATCCAGTGCCGCAAGAATATCTTGGGCTAATTTTGAGCTGCTCCTCGTTCTACCACTTCCAGTAGTTCTGGTTGGAGTTAGCGAATTGGTATTGGTATTGGTCGACTTCGAAATGTCTAGGTCCGTCTCCTCTGCTACATCTAGATCCTGCTTAGGCCTGGTCAACCGCCTTTTTCTTTTGGTAAGTTTTGACTTTGACTTCTTGGTCTTGGTGGACCTCGCGGTGGACGGCTTTGGCACACTTGTTGCAGAAGAATTTGGCACAGAGGTGCTGCTTACTTCAGTAATTTGTCTTTCACTTATTTTGGCAAGTGTTGGCAACTTCTTGGCTTTAGCGGACTTCGAAATGCTTCGCTTCGCCTTACGCACAGATGTGAGACTGGATATATTCTTTTCAGCTGTTGTAAGCCTCAAAAATGATTTGGTCTTAGAGGACTTCAGAGTGATCGACTCAATCTCCAATGCGAGGGCCACATTCTGGGTGAAGCTTGCATTAGATGAGATTAGTCTATGTTTACCCATATAAGACTTTGACAACTTCTTGGTCTTGGCGGACTTCCGAATGGTTGACTTCGTCTGGCTTATCGCAGACAAACTAGGTGCAGAGGAGCGACTTAATTTAGAGGCTTGTCTTTCAGCTAGTTTAGTATGTTTGGATAACTTCTTGCTCTTGGTGGACTTCAGAATGACCGGTTCCGTCTCCAGTATAGGGGCTGGATATATAAAGCTTTCAGTAGATGTGGCTAGTCCGTATTCAGTTGTATTGATAGGCACAGGTATTGGCTGTGACATCTTCTTGGTTTTGGAGGACTTCGAAATGGTTGACTTTGGCTTTGTCTTAGAAGTACCAGCCACATTTCGCGGAGAGGTGCGACTTGATTTAGTAATTCGTCCTTCATTTATTTTGGCAAGTTTTGGCAACTTCTTGGCCTTAGCCTTGACAGACTTCAAAATGACTGGATTCGTCTCGCTTGTCAAATCCTCACTTTGCGTCCAAGTGAGACTGGCCGTAGTTTTTTCTTGTTTTTCTGTGGCAAGGTTTGAAAACGTCCTGGTCTTGGTGGACTTCAAAGCGAGTGGCTTAGCTTTAGCTTTCTGACTCACAGTCGCATTTGGCGCAGATGTATTACCAGATTTAGTAGTTCGTCTTTTAGTTGTTTTGGTTTTGGCAAGTTTTGACAACTTCCTGGTCTTGGCCTTCGCGGACTTTAAAATTATTGGCTTCGTCTCGCATATCGCCTCCACTTCCTTCGAGGAAGTTAGACTTCGTAAACTTTGATTTTGAGTCTTTTCCTCTTCAGCCGTTTTGGCAAGCTTTGAAAGCGCCTTAGCCTTGACAGACATCACAATGACCGGCCTGGGCTCCAGTGTGAGAGCCACATTCGCAACAGTCGGTGTAAAGCTTCTACTGGATCTTGTTCTCGTCGGTGTGGTAGAGGCCAGTCCATATTCAGTCATATTGACAGGGTCTGACAACTTGATTTTGGCAGAATTTGAAATGACTGACTTCGTTTCTTGGCCCACATTCGGCGGAAACTTTTCAGTTTGTCTGGTTCTTCGTTGTTCAGTTATCTTGATAGGCTTTGACAACTTCTTGGCCTTCGTTAATTTCAACATGACCGGCTCCGTGTGCAGTGTCAGGTCCTCCACATTCTGAGAAAAGTCTTGAGTGGATTTTGTGGTCTCTCTCTGAGTCTGATTAGTAGTACTTAAAAACGTCTTAGTACTTGTTTTCGCGGGCTTCGAATTAGGAGTGGATGGCATCACAGCCAGAGCGGTATTCGGTGTAACGCTTTCGCTAGGTCTGGATCTAGTAGCTCTGCGTTCAGTCATACTGGCGGTGGTGGAGTTTGAAAACTTCTTGGCCTTTACCGAATTTAAAATACTAGTGCTAGGCTTCGCTTCAATTGTCAGAGCCATGTTCTTCTGACTATGCCCTCCACGGGTTTGGGATCTGTGTATCTGTGGTTCAATCATGTTGGTAGGCCTTGGCAACATGTTAGGCTTCGCGGACTCCGAGATAATTTGCCCCGTTTCTTGGGTAACAGCCACACACTGCGTAAAGCCTGTATGTGCACTGGGCAAGGTTAGTCGTCTTCGTTTAGCACCGCTTGATGCACAAACGTTTGATGAAGCAATAGTCTTCGTGGTCACCCCACGCCGGGCCGACGTGCCTCTTCGCATGGCTCTAGTTCGCTCGACTATGTCTTCTTCGGATGATTCGCTTGAGGATAAAATTTCATGAATTTGTACTTTACTTCTATTCGGAAAATTCTGATTCTTCGTTGAATCCATTTCTGATTGGTGATTGGAACTTGTGCTCTGTGGTAAAGAAAGTGAACTTGATAAATTATGAGGATTCAACAAGTGATTCTTGTTGGTAGACAAGCCGACAGCGGAGGTGACTTGAAAGGAGGAATGTGCGGTTGGTAGACTTGTCACTCGTTCTGCAGGTCGTGCTTCCACCGACTGAAGAACGACGGTGGGTGAAGTTTTTGACATATTTTGGCAGTCTTCAGGGCTCATATACATAATACAGTATTGTCTGTTTGTATTTTCTGTGTGCCTTCCACCAGCACTAAGTCGAACAGGCTATAAAGCAATAAGGAATCGGATCAGTCCTATCTAAGCAAATTCGTGAAGTAATTTACAAATGTAATGTAGTTTTCACACTCGACTCACCGATCCCAAGCGATTTCTTGTATGGCTTGAGTCAATCATAATTGAAATTGCGGATATATTGTCCGAATTCAAGTGTGGTGCTTTGGCGTCCCACTTGCAAAACGCTCGAGCAACCAGTCTTACGGCAGGGTTAATAAAATCGCATTGGCCAGATGTGTTGTCGTTCTGCTTCTTCGAGTAATGCATAGTATTGATTGAGTCTTGAGGCTGAAGCGCATTCCACAAACCATCACTTGCAATGACAAGACATTTATGATCATACCCGATGTCAATTATATGTACATCCGGCACAGGGGACACTGCATATTCCTGTTCCTCTGGAACATAACTCCAGAAATCTCCTAAAATTTTAACATGGATTCAATTGATTGCTTTGATCGTACATGCTGAAATACCTTTATTTATTTCTAAAAACAATCAAGTGCTGGCACCAACAGAGGATTGGACCGGAGATTGTAGATGGAAATAATTACCAAGAGATCGTGCAACGGCCAGAAAAGGAATATAATCGTATGTAATAGGACGTCCACCTCTGGGACGCCTCCAAGCAACCCTGGGAACGTTGTTCTTCATCATTACCCTTCCGCCGCATCTGAAAAATTGATATGAAACTTCAAACTTCTTTTGTACTTCATTGGATAAAAATTTTAGAATATTAAGTGTGTTACCCTGTAATTCGCTCCAACTCGTCTGGGCTATCAGGCTTGTGGTCTACCGTAATAGGTTGAGCTGTCCAATAGGGCTTATCTTGTTGGCGAAGACCAAGAACGGCACCAGAATCCCCCACATGACCAACGTATATCTTTCCATTCCGAATAAAAACAACAGTAGCAGTAGTTCCTGCTGTTGAAGGCATACCGGTGCTGGTTTTAGGCCAGGTATCTAGGGTTGAAAAAATGGAATTATAAGCGTACCCAATGTACCCGACCACTATACCATATCCTGATGAATTCTACTATTATTTATTTAAATTAATGTTAGCATACTCAGTACAGCACGCATGTTTGACTGAGTCTTCAAAAATCCAGAAATAATTGCCTGTTTGATGTTTTCATCCCCGCCAGACGACCATCCAGTTTGTGAAATAACGTTATTCATCAGATGTTTCTTGGCATATTGAGCTGCGTGAACTCCTCCATGTCCGTCAAATAATCCAAAATAGGCGTAACTATTTCCGGAGCCATCATTTGCAGGAATGCAAGCCACGATCAGCGTATCCTCCATGTAACCCCGACGCCCTTGATTGGCTTCGGCTGTTACACGAAGATTAATGTCGTTTTCAACTTGCAATTCAAATTCCATCTTAAATTAATTCTATCTGGATCTTCACACAATTTTCAATTCCACTGAACCTGAAAAATAAAAAGCCAATTTCCACAACATTACTATACATGTTTCATACCCATTTGTCAGTGTCTTGAGACAGAACTAATTTTGCTCCCGGCGATCTGTCCAATTTCAATCAAGTACCCTTACTGCTCGACAGTTACGCTTGTTGCTTTTCGTTTTAGTGTTACCACTTACCTACTCTAACAATTGCGATAATGCTAGCAGAGCTAGCCCGCCTTTATGTACAAGACCCTCCAAGCGTTCGATCCAATTTTCCAAACCAACCCTGTAAAATAGAACTACTTGTCAAAAAATGCTTCGATTTTTCGATAATGCAATGGTAAGCGTATTGTAAAATTATATTAAAGTAATTCTAGCTGGATCTTCACTCAATTTTCAATTCAACTGAATATTCGAAAGAAAGACAAAAGAGTACAAAAGTTACATTATTCGAATCGCAGAATCAAAATGTGCGTTGGCCATTATACACGTACACCCCGTAGAGGTGTGTTAACAAATTCAACATATTCACTCACCGTTTGCCAAGTTGATTTTACCAAATTTCGATAAGAATTAGAATCTTGGTTTAGTTTGACGACTGGAAATTGCAGATCCACAAAATAATAAGTGAACGAGGAAGGCGGTCACGCAACGTACACGGGTAAATCAAGTCCGGAATGCAACCCGCATGACTTCACTTAAGTTTGAGTAGGCAATAAGCGGCATGGCATTTGGCATAGAGGATAAAATGGAGTGGAGTTGTGGGCGTGAAACCGATGAATGAGCGATTTCTCTCATCCGACGAAAGTCGGATCGGATCGGATTGATTGTCAAATCCGATCCGATCCGTGCGGAACACTAGCTACGAACGATGCGCTAGACTAGAGAACAGAAAGAAAGCACAGATTTTTAATTTTACCTAGTTTTGACAATTATTCGGGTAAAACAAAACAAAATAAAACTCAAAGTGTGTTGTAGATTACTCCTCTTAAGCGTATCGGTCGGAATCGGAGACTGATAATCGGATGCATTTGAAATTCATAAGTTGACCATTAGAAATTTGCCACTAGTAAACCACAGTGATCTTTTAGTGATTTGCTTGCCATATCTAGTTAGTCATTTGATTAAAGGTTATTCGTTTGTTAGTAGCCCAACTTGTAGTCGAAATTTATGGTTAAAACTCAAATTAGCACTTTTTTCAAATTATTTATACAAACCACGTTTAATCTTACATCAGTATACCTAGTGTGTGTTTCAGAATTTTGAAATTGCTCGACTAATATAATAAGTGTTTTACAAATTCTTCAAAATTCAAACACAGCACACATCCGCGTCCAGCTCCAATTTTCGGAATTTAATTGTGAAATGAGTTGTAGGTATTTCAAGTATTTTCTAGCCACTAATTTTCTAAAATCAAAACCACCAAGCCCACTCTCACTACAAAAGTATTTTAAAACTGTTAGTTTTTAAATTCGCAGCATGCATTATTTTAATATAAATAAATTCATATCGGTAGACCTTTAAAGCTTTGGAACTAATTTACTCAACTCTAGACATAAGTCAAACGTGAGCATAATAGTAAACAGTAGGCAGAGCTTTCGGACTTCTATTCTATGTAAGTGGTTCGACTGTGGACGTTGAATTTGGCATTTTGAATTCTCAGTAACTCGCAAGCCGGGTGGCGGATGATGCAACGCAATGATAGGAATAATATTTACTGGTTTCAAAAGTTTATTTCGCTTATCGATTTTTAAGTAGAACCTGATATCTAGAGTAGATTAATGATAGAAGTACACTTCAATTAATTGTGAATTTGAACATTATTTACATTTGATATCTTGATGCGGGGCATATAGTAAACACAGAATTAGTTACTTGAACGTAATGAATGCAACTACAATAACCATAGATACTAACAATTAGTTGAACTGGCACTAGTGCTACACAGCCATTTGCCAATAATATTTTACAAAACTGAAGAAACGTCTCGGCGTAGTCTCAAAGTTGGGAACAATGGGGATTACCATCTATTTACGTTTCAAAACGGATTGATTTTTTCTCGGGCCCCACCTCAAACACTTTGTGTCAATAGTTAATTTTGGTTCCTTCCTCTGTGATGTTTTCAGGTGCTCCTCGACTAATTTTGGAGTTACACAAATCACGTGCTGACCTTTCCAGTATTTGATCATATTTAGGGACTGCAACGTCGATATTATATCATTTTGTTGAATTGAAGTTCGAGTTGAGAGCTCCTTTATCGAGAGAATACCAGAAAAATCACGCATTATTTCCAGAAGAATCCAAGACCAATAAGACCGGTAAGAGCGCTTGCCTGCAAATGAAGAAGTCGGTTTTACAATTGAGCTAAGGTGTGGGTTGGGTTTGCCAGTATGTTGTCAAAGATGACTCACCTAAATCCGAAAGGGGTTTTTCAGGAGAGCCAACCTTGTTTTCCAGTTTTGATAGTTCATAGCTAAAAGCAATCAGCAGTTTGCCGTAGCCTTTCCTTTGGTATGGAGGTAGAGTTAAAATACAAGCAACGTTGTAGCCGTGCTGACTTTCCTTTTCTTTTGAGAAATAGCCAACAACATGTGCTCCGTGCTTGTCAACTTCGCAAAGGATGTAGAACAAGAATGGCTCGACGCAAAAGTATAATGTCTTATGGTCTAAAAACAACTTTGACAGCAAGCATAAATTTTGGCAATACATTTTGTGAATCTCTCCGTCAGCCTCCCAAATTGACAGAACTCCCTAGAAAGGTAAGAATGCAAGCTTGTACCAATCAAAGTGACATAGTAATTCTATCAAAATAGAGTCTGATGATACCTTACGGTAGATTTCTTTTCCAGGCGGGCAGCGTGACTTGCATGTTCCCAAATGGCAACGGAAAGTTTTTTCGAGTCTCATGTATTTCAAGCAATACTCACACAGCCACAACTTTCCTACTCTTTCGTACTCCTGGGGAAAGACAATAAAATGTTTTAAATTAAAAATTAATCTACTTGCTAGATTAACGGTTTAATGCTTGATTTTAATGGGGCTTTTTCTGAATGCTTACCTCTGGATAAGGTGAAAAATACCACGTGTCAATCTCGTATTTTCCAAATTGAATCTTGTCTATATATTTGACCTAAGGAAAAAAATTATATAATCTGGTTTCAATCCGGTGTTCCGGTGGAGATGGAAATTAGTATTAGTGAGCTTAATATATTTTAATATAACATACCTTTGTAACTGCTTCATGAGCTCTTTCAAGGGCTGCTGAAGTCGCGTCCATTTCCTCAATGCTCTTTTGCACATGATTTATTTCATCGTGCCTTCTCTTTTGGTTTCTGGTAACTTTTCTTGCCTCAGTCTCAGATCCCTCTTGTGGTTGATGGCCAATGTGACCCAGGGATTTTGTACTTCTGCTCTGAACAGCGAATGTTGAATTAATGACCCGCTTTGTTGGAACCCATTCGTCCAACCTTCGGTCAAACCCCTCATAATGAACATAATATTCAAAGCCGTTGTTTGATTTTCCCCTTCGGTCAATTATTTCTCCTGGGTCTAATTCAAAATTAACACAAAGCAGAATTTAAATGTCATTTTCTTATTATGTGCTACTATATTTTAGCTCTAAATTCAAATTTAACTTACACCACTCGCCATCTGAACGTCTAACCAAATAATGCTCGCCAATCTCCAAAGCAGAGTTCTCATCGTCTTTATTATTCCCGATTGAAGAAATATTGGAATCATCAGACTCAGATCCAACATCATATTTTCTATTCACGTTCCTTGTAGGAATATTGGAGTGATCAGATTCAGATCCAACATCATATTTTTCATTTCCATTCCCTGGATTCCTTGTGGAAAAGCTGGAGTCGCCAGATCCCGAGCCTGGATCATACTTTGTATTCTTATTCTTGGTAGAAATGTAAGAGTCGTCAGAGTCAGAAACAGCATCATATTTTTTATTCCCGTTTCTTTTCCTTGCAAGAACATTGCAGTCATCAGAGTCAGATCCAACATTGTATTTTTTATTCCCGATCCTTGTATTCTGTGTAGAATTGTTCGAGTCATCAGACTCAGACCCAGAAGCATATTTTTTATTCCCATTTCTTGTAGTCCTTGTAGAAATGTTAGAGTCATCAGATTCAGAGCCAACATTGTACATTTTATCCCCGTTGCTTTTCCTTGTAGAAATATTGGAATCATCAGATTCATACCAAACATCATATTTTTTACTCCCATTCGTGGTACAATTGTCGTCAGATTCAGAGCCATCATCACGCAAATTTTCCTTACAATCCGAGTCGGAATTTTCTTCACGGCTCACATTCTTCTTATCCTCAATTTGCCGAACAGGCAAGGAAGCCATCGTCAGTTGCTCAAATTCTGCATCGTGAAAAAATAAAGTTCTAAACTTTCAACTAACCGTGGGGAACCTTAGGTCAAATCTTATCCTTACCCTGACTTACCTCAGCTGTAACGTAGATGACCTCTGTCGTGTTAGCAGTCCGTACTGAACACAATGTGAAACCCCCACGTAGTATTAGCTAATTCGAATCAGTGCTAATGCGGCTTGTTGAATAAGTGACGGACTTTTGAGCTGAAGTTGTAAGCCACGACCTTAACCATTTAAATTGAACGCGGGAGCCGCAAATGCGTCGATCTCTTGACGTATATCTATGCTTATTAGCAAAGCCGAGCATAGAAATTCTTTACTATTTTTATTCAAGTTTCAAATTTAAACAATAATTATAATAGTTGAGAGAAGTGTGTGTGTGAAGTGGGTAAGGGATTAAAGGGTGCCAGTTTTTCTTAGAATATAGTAAACCGATGCATGCTTTTATGACTCATGCAAGTGCCAGCTGTGTAGCCCATGAGAAATCATCAACGATTTAAAATTTCGAAACGAATATTCTAAATTAGCGTGATATTGGCGAACTTTATTTGAAAATTGTGAATACTATCTCCAGAGTGTAGTGGAACTTAAAAGCTAGAATTAGTTTATCTAATTGAGGGTTCACAGTTTATTTAGTTTATTCTGACGGAAGAACACAGGAAGTTATTTGAAGAGAACGGACATCTCGTATTTCAGTAATTAGTAGCAGATCACAAAAAAATCAAAACTTTGTAATGTATGTATCATATTATAGACAACACAGTTACCTAACTTATGCACGTGTCTTACGCGAATCACGTATAAGGGGGGGAACAATATTGTCTTTATTCAATCAGATCACTGCC